>PISX010005454.1:0-107768 GCA_004024625.1 Mellivora capensis
GCCTTTTCATGTTTTCCAGATAAGATTATATGAAGGAGCAAATAAAATACTAAAAGGGTGGCAAAGACCCTAGGAAAATGCCCTTTAAAGAAAAAATTGAATTAACTGTAAGACTAAAGAATCATGGGGAGAAAGCCATGAATTCCGCGCTTTGCTTTCTTCTCCTCTGGAGTTCCGCTGCTCTCCTTGTTAAGTGAACTTGGTCTTGGCTGGATTTCTTTTGATCTTCTGGGGGAGGGGCCTGTTGTAGTGATTCTCAAGTGTCTTTGCCCGAGGCAGAGCTGCACCGCCCTTACCAGGGGCCCGGCTAAGTAATCTGCTCGGTTTCGCTTTCGGGAGCTTTTGTTCCCTGAGCGCTTTCCGTAGAGTCCGGAGGACGGGAATGAAAATGACGGCCTCCTAGTCTCCGGCCCGGAAGAGCTGAGTTTCGGGGCTCCACTCCTCAGAGAAAAGCCCTGGCTACTCCCATCTCCCTCGCCCCTGGCCGCGCTCCGAGCTCACCCAGCCTGCGACCGGTTCAAGGTAACCCCGAGCTGAGAGCTCACTCCTCGGCTCTGTCTCTGTAGCCGGCTTCCCGCTCCGATACCTGCTAGCTCTGCAACACTCAGACACCCTTCTGTGACCCTGCGGGACCTGGGGCCACGCTGACCCCGTGTGGGCTTCACCCCGGTTTAGCCTCTGGAGTGATGTCCCTCCGTGGAGCAGACTTTTAAAAGTCCCGATTTAGTGCTCTGTTGCTCCGCCACTTGTCAGGAGCCGGCCCCTCCCCCGCGGTCTATCCTCCCGTCGCTTTCGATTCACTTCTCCGCCATTTCTACCTTCCAGAAAGTGGCCAGTTTTCTGTTTCCAGAATTGCTGTTCTTCCTCTCTTTGATCTCCCGCTGGATTTGTAGGTGTTCGCAATGGTTTGATAAGCTATCTAGCTGATCTCCTGCTACCTGATGTAGTCTCAGCTGCTACTTCTCCGCCATCTTGACTGGATATCCAGAACCAGACTTTTGAAACTGACAGGCTAGCAGGCATTTGCGATGGTCTGCCATCACCGATCAGTAGAAACAGGCATTATGTGTTTGATGCTTTAAGATACAAAATATAGATCAAGATGCTAATGAAGCTGTACATGAAATGCACCCATACAGTTTTCAGATAACTTAAAAAGAAGGAAAGGGATTAATGAATTAAGTTAGTAAGGGTTTGGTGGGGGAGGAAGTCCTTATAGAAAAAGAGTGCTTCCAATTGTGTATCTGTCTCTTTTTTTCCTTGATGAATATTCCAGAAATTTTTATTGCAACTATCGAATGTATTGTGGTTGAGGTCAGTTACACATTTATTATGTCCTGTTCAGTTTTTCTGGTAAAACTTAATAAACATTTAATACTGAAGCCGTGATCAGTTGTGAATGTATCATGCGGATCACGTTCAGTTTATCTGAACAAACTTCCTAAGCTTCTAAAAGCTGAGGTGCTTTTGAGTGATTTGTATCTGAGGAAATTACCGATAGCTACCTCCGTTGCTCACTTTCTCCTGAGTTATGTCAAATTTGAAATTGATAGGAAGATACAGGGTCTTAAGTGGTAATAAATGTGAATTCCCAGGCGATGTCATTCTCTGCGGGGGTGCCTAGCTAGAAGGTAAGGCGGACACATGTCTATCATTCTCTCCTCTCCTCTCAATGAGATAAGTTAAGGCTGTTTTGGGAACAAGTGATGATGGGGCCTTCTGCAATAAGTGCACACCATGGTGTTCACTGAGGTTTGAGAAATGGTAGGTCCATTGAGGCCATGTAAAGTTTTAAATGCTCTTGGTCAGTTCCTGTTCCTCAGTTTACTCTTGTATATAAAGCACAATAGCACATGTTAGAAGTAATTTGAGAAAAAGCATCCAAAAATTACTTCCATATTATTTCACTTAAAAAAGAATTTTGCTCCATGTGTTTCATAATCTTCAAATGATTTGGGGGGATTAATGTTGGGTACTTTGTTGGCAACAGAATCTTTTTTCCAAATGGGAATTCTGTAAAATAACTTCTACAAATGGTTTGAATAATGAACATCAATCTTCAAGCCAATTGTTCCCAAAAAATTTGAACATGTAGAAAATAGTAACCCTTTGATGAGAGAAATTCAGTGTCTATTAAACAAACAAAAAATCTGGTTTAATCTACCTAGGAGGTTGTAGTTGATTGTAAGACGAATTTGACGCAATGTACCCCAGTTCTGGTTTTTAAAACATCATTATTCCTTTTTAAAAGTTAAATCTGAATAAGTTACAAGATAGGACAAAATCTTATAATATTTTTTGCATATTGATTCATTGGATTTATAATGATCCCTCTTTATCTGAAACATACTATTTTAATAGTTTGGGAAATGCAGTCTCAAACTGTATTTCCTGCCCACAATAAATTTTTATGTTAGTAAATGTAACAGGTACAGAAATCACAAAGTAGAATAAGTGTTTTAACTAATAAATAGTTTATCTGTTATAAAGTTTTAGAGCCTGAGATAGTGCCTAGAGCTCAGTAAGTACTCAATAAGTATTTGTTGCATAATTAAAATAAATGGATGAATACAAATAACTGCATGAATATCCTATTCCTGTCTTTGGCTTCATAGTAGCTTATGGCCTATATTCTAATTTATTTAACCCCATTGCTGGCTATTTATGTTGTTTCTAATCATCTTGCATATGAAGGAGAATAAGGGGAATACCTATGAGTAGAATTTCCGAGTATTTTAATTTTGACAGACACGCTCCTCTGTAGAGATCATGTAATTTACCTGTCACGAGTGATGTGGGAGAGCATTTTCCTCCTCAATAATGTGTCGTTATCAAATTCTTACTTAGATCTCTGCCAATCTTATAATTAAATATCGTTATAGAGAATATCCTTATCTATTGTTATAGAAATATTATAAATAAAAGTATTATTAGATATGTGTTTCTCATTTTATGAGTGAAGAAAAAAAATCTGTTCATGCGATTGAGTCATTGGCATTTCCTTTTCTGTGGATTGTCGCTTCTTGTACTTTGTTTACTTTTTCTAAAGGTTTTTTTTTTTAAACAGTTTCTCAATCCTTATAACCCTTTATTTATTAAGGAAAAATGCTCTTTGGCTATAAGTAATAATTAAAAATTTTTTTCATTTTTCATTTGAAATTTTATTTTATTTTATTTATTTTTTCATTCATTTTATTTTATTTTTATTTTTTATTTTGGTTTTATTTTTTATTATGTTCAGTAAGCTACTGTATAGTAAGTACATCATTAGTTTTTGAGGTAGTTTTCAATGATTCATTAGTTGTGTGTGACACTCACCGCTCATATAATTTTATTTTATTTTTTTGACATACAGAGATTTATTTTCCATTAGGCTTATAGATTTTCTTTCATCTTCAAAATGGCCTTGATCAGTCTGAGATGTCTTTAAAATTCCTATTGAGAATTTGCATGGTTTTCATTTCTCTGCTTGTTTGTGTTTTTAGAGTGGCTGTTTACAATTGCGAGATATATGGACTAGATTTAGTTATTAAGGTAGAAGGTATGGAATCAACTTTATTTTTTCCAGATGACTGGGCAGGTGTGCCAATGGTAGTTACTGCATAACCCATAAAATTATAGTCTTTATTCAATTTGGGGATTAATTCAGTGTCCTTGGAGCGCCAAACAGGAAAGATGCATTTCATATATCTAATGTTCTTCACATTTAACACTAGTGTTTCGGGAGAGTCTTGTGTTGGACACTGTGACATGTTATAGAAGAGCTACCACATCGCGCTCTGGATTACCCCTTCCTTGAGCACCAGCTGTTCTAATGCTTATGGGCCCGTCCAGTGGGGCTTGACAAGCTAGCAGGGCTTCTAATTCCTGCTGACACTCTCTGTTGCCTTTCCCCCCACCTGTCAGTTTATCTATCTAAGCCTTTTTTCCGTGGCACCTATCACTGCAATATGTGTGTTCTCAGAGATTTGGTTCGGGCAGATACCATCAGTGATTTTGTCTAATTAAAAAATTTCACCTAATTTGCAATATTTAATGAATAATAATTAGAAATAGATTTCGAATATGTCTTAAAATCACAGCAAAGATGAGTCATATCCAGAGAATTTTCAGGATTTATAAGCCTAATTAGTAGCTTAGCCGAATCGTCAAAATACCGGTGAATAAAGATGGCTCATTTTAGAGAGCTAGCTATCACTAGGCAGAGTGCTACAAAAGATAAATGCATTAATAACAGCCCATCCTTTCTACTGTTAGTTTTTTTTTAAATTTTTAATTTTTAAAAAAATTTATTTGTCAGAGAGAGAGGGAGAGCGAGCGAGTGAGCACAGGCAGAGGGAGAAGCAGGCTCCCTCACGAGCAAGGAGCCCAATGTGGGACTCGATCCACATGATCCCAGTACGCTGGGATCATGACCTGAGCAGCTGCTTAACCAACTGAGCGACCCAGGCATCCCTCTATTGTTAGTTTTTTTAAAGAACTCCATATACTTACTCTCTGACAAAACATCCTTAACAAGGTAGTTTCCCAATTTCATTCTAATTTAGAAGAGAAACAGGAACATTTCTTTTTGAAACATTTAAACCTTAACGTGACTCTTTCTGTTAAAGCACAGAGTTGGAGTTAATGCTACAGGCCAGAAGAATGACTGCTGTAGTAAATTCGTTAGTTCTTTCTTAATGAGACAGATGGGGGCAGGGAATAACCAGGAATCTCAAGATACATCCTAGTTCACATTTCACTATATGGTACTATTCATACCAGAATTTTCCTAATTTAACAAAAGTAAGCTAAGTTTGGATTATATTTTTGGTTGCATTTGAAAAATATTCTAGTTATTATTTTTGTAAGTGAGATCATGAATTAATTCTTTTCTTTTCCTGGTCACAATTTTCCTTTCTGCTTTAACTTTTAAACAATATATGGAATGCTAATTAGCATTACCAGCTCTGCTTTAGAATTACTATTTGTAATATTTTGGCAGTGCAGAGAATCTATTTCAAGCCATACCTTTAAAGGAATTAATATTTTTATAATTGCTTGAAAAATTTTTATCATTATTTCTGCAGCTGACTTACTTTAACTCAAATTCTCTTTTCCCCAGTTGCATAGTGAATTTTCTTTTATTACTTAGAAATTGTGATTTAGCTCTTGGCTAGAGTTCATTTTAGGCAGGCGAAAGTAAAGAGTTTTTAATTTACTCCATTAATTTATAATGCACAATTTGCCTTAGGACAGGAGACTAGAAGATACCCATTAAAGTAGTACAGTTGGGGAAAGTAAACAAACAAAGAAACAAAAAACTCTCAACAAACAAAGTTTGAGATAGTGAATTCTCCTGAGCCTGGTCTGTCTGTGCAGTTGGCTGTAGTAGATTGTGGCAGAAATATCTGGAGTGGGTGTGATTCTCCTGAGATCACTGATTAGAAGTCTGTACTGCTGAAACGAATAGACGTCCTGCCATTGGACTGCATCTCCACTGGTGTCATTAGAAAAATATTCATTGAGTCCTTCTTTGTGTAAGTTCTATTCATAGCAACGACACTTAGCTGATGGTCAGTTGTAGCTAATGTACTTGATTCCTAAAGGGGAGATAAATCCCAGTCCCCTCCTCAATTTTTTTTTTTAAATGTTAGCATAAACTCGGTTATGATATATGTTGAGAAATGTTGATGTTTATACATTTTTGTTTCTTCGTCGCTTAGAAAATAACATATAACAGCACTGTCTTCTGTTTGACTTCCGAATGTGCAGAGCGAGCCCAGCTTATGTGTGAAGCAGCCAGAAAGGGATCAAAGTCTCGCCAGGATTTGATCATGGTGCAGGATTGAGTATTTATAAAAATATGTGCAGCCTGGCAGTGGTGAGGCCATCTGTCCTTCAGATGGAACAGGAGTGTGGTTGCTCTGCTGTGTGTAATGGACATAAACAGATACCATGTATGCTTTGGAAAGGGGACCTTTAACATGAATATAGGAAAACATTCACTAGGGAAATTTGCGCAGTGGTGCAATTGATTGTTTAGTGTTACCTTAGGGCTTCAGTATTTCCTTAAATTTCAGCTACAGCTCTTGTTTAAATTGGTAAATTTTTGTGTTGGTAGCTAAGGTTATCTGTTTTCAAAGACTTTTTAAAAAAATTTAATTTAATTTAATTTAATTTTTTTTAGTGTTCCAATGTTCATTGTTTATGCACCACACCCAGTGCTCCATGCAATATGTGCCCTCCATAATACCCACCACCAGGCTCACCCAACCCCCATCCCCTCCCCTCCAAAACCCTCAGTGTGTTTCTCAGAGTCCACAGTCTCTCATGATTCGTCTCCCCCTCCGGTTTTCCCCCAACTCCCTTCTCCTCTCCATCTCCCGATGTCCTCTGTGTTATTCCTTATGCTCCACAAGTAAGTGAAACCACTGATAATTGACTCTCTCTGCTTGACTTATTTCACTCAGCATAATCTCCTTCAGTCCTGTCCATGTTGATACAAAAATTGGGTATTCGTCCTTTCTGATGGAGGCATAATACTCCATTGTATATATGGACCATATCTTCAAAGAAGTTTTAAAGTATCCTTCTACTTACAAGCATTTTCACCGGTGGAAGTAGTAAGGCCAACTGTTGTTGCTTTCCTTTCATTACATGAAGCAAGCCGGATTCTCTCCCTTTCTCTCTCTCTTTTCTGTCTTTTCTAGTTTCATTCATTAAAAACATCTGGGAATGTCTGGGTGGCTCAGTCGGTTAAGCATCTGCCTTCAGCTCAGGTCAGGATCCCTGGGTCCTGGGATTGAGCCCTGTGTTGGGTTCCCTGCTCAGTGGGGAGCCTACTTCTCCCTCTGCCTCTGCCTCTCCCCCTACTCTTGCTCTCTTTCTCTATCTCTCCTCTCAAATACATAAAAAAACTTAAAAAAAAAGTCTGACAGAGACTATCATGATAACTTTAAATAATATCCTTACATCCCTGTCTTTTGACTTAACAGCTATAAATAATACCTATATTTCCACACTGAAAAATAAGGAACATAACATATTGCCTTCATTTTGACCTCTTCTCTCCCGCCCTATGTTGTGATTATTGCTTAGTAGATTATTGACTTTATGTTGTTACGATTTCTGAAATTTGTATTCTATTTGGAAATATAATGAAATCTTTTAGAGGATGATAAGATTTAAAAATCAGTGATCAGACCTTACCATATTATGATAAGTAAATATTTTTCACTCTATAAGCATTAGAGACAAAGATGGAGTGTAATGGTATTGAGACTTTTCCAAATGGAAGAAAATTTCCTAACCATGAACATCTAATGGATCTTCCTTCAAGTGTGTCTTGCTTTATTCTCTTCTTCAGGCTCATACTCATTTTCCAAAATTTCTCATATTCATGTTGACATTTTCTTGGACTCCTTTCTCTCTTTTTTGTGATTTTTATCATGGGTTTAGAGAAAAAATTCCGAGACGTACATGTTCTGAAATGTTTTTATCCAGGCATCACTTCTGATTTTCAGTTTAGATGGGTGTAAACTCCTAGTTTCAAAATTTGTTATCCATTAGCTCTTCAGCATATTAGTCTACTGATTCTAGCATACAATATTGATGGTGAGAAGTTTGGTGCCTGTCTCTTTTCTGTAGGAATCCTCTTTTTTTTTTTTTCTTGGCTATTGGCATTTCTATTAGTTTTGTGGAGCAACCATAACAAATTTCCCAAACGAGGTGGCTTACAAAAATAGAACTTTACTATTTCACAATTTTGGAGGCTGAAATCAAGCTGTCAGTGCACCATACTCTAAGACCCCATGCCTTTCTCTTCACTTCCGGTGTTTGCTGGCAGCCTTTGATATTCTTTGACTTGAAATTGTGTAAATCCTTCTGCCTTGATCTTCACATGGTGTTCTTCCCTCTGTGTCCCTTTCCTGTGTGTCTCTGTTTCCCTTACCCCATTCTTATAAGGACAGCACTTGTATTGGATAAGGGCCCACCCTTATCCACTGAGGTCAAGTTAAGATGACTTCATCTTAACTTGAATACATTTGCAAAGACCCTATTTCCAAATAAGGTCAAATTCACAGGTATCTAATGAGTTGGGCTTGAACGTCTATTTTCGGGTGGCATGACTCAACCCATGATTGCATTGTCAGTTTTTACCAGAATATGGTCAATATGCTTATTTAATCCTGTTTCACACACAGTGGATCCTTTCAGTTTAAAGACATACATCTTTCTTCAGATCAAGTAAATTGTCATTTATTATTTTTTTAATAATTTCTTCCCTTCATTGTCTCTCATATTTCTTTCTGTAACTTAAAGGTTTTAGATATTTGATTTCCTGGATGACTCTTTCCATTTCATATTCTCTCTTTTTTACTCCCCTTTTTGATCTTTTATGCTTTATGTTCTAGAAGGTACTTTGACTTATTATCAACTTGGTCTTTATTCTTATCTTTTTTTTTTCAGCCATTTTGAAGTGTTTATTTGTGCAATTATATTTTAATTTCCAAAATTTCTTCCTTTTTCTGAGTTGCTAATTTGGGGGATTAGTATCTACCCACATTTTCTGAGGACAAAAATCAGAATTATTTAAATATTTTTGGTTCTTCCCTGAATCATTTCTGATTTCACTGGGGCCAGTTCTTCTTAACATTCTTAGTTTACACTATGATTCTTGGTCATGTGCTCATGGTTATAAGAGTCTGTAATGACTGCATTGGACCCACTCCAGTTTTAAGGTTCTGTTTCTCTACTAGCATGCTTGCATAAATGCCAGGTCTGACCCAGACTTCTGGGTGAGGGGCTGAATAAATGATACACAGGTATTCTGTGTGTATGTGTGTGTGTGTGTGTGTGTGTATGTGTGTGTATGAGAAGCAGAAGACCAGCTGAGAATACTGATAATGTTGAAATAGGAGAGCTTTGCTCAGGGCTTAGAGTCTTGTATATTTTTCCTTTGTGCTGCCTCTTCTCTGTCCCCTATTCTACTTATTTGATGAAGATCTCTGGAGTTACTTCAAGCTCTATTCTGCTTCTCTGTCAAGTCCTGACACCTTCTTTTGGCATTCTCTCCAGGCAGGTATTTCACGTTCATGAGAGGACCTCTCTGTAGTTCCCTAATTTTATCCTCTGGATAAATAGTGCTGTTGCTAACTGTACTATTCATGCTAGTCGGAGCGGGGAGGACCTTAATTTCCAGCAATGCACACGCTGTTCTTTAATGTGTTGCCCAGACAATTCCCTTATCCCCAGTTACCACTCTTGGTGCTGGTTGACTGTTCTGAGGAAGACCTGTTCTCTTATCGCTTGTAGAGCAGTACATGTCCTCCTTCTCTGAGGGACTAATCCTGTCTTCATTCTCCTTGCAAAAATGCCGCAACATTTCTGTTTTCCTCATGGCAAGCATTCTAATTTTTTTCAGTGCCGTGATATATGTCTGATAAAATACACATTTTAGTGAATTTTAGAAAGAAGGACATGCACAATGTGCTCCTTTCAAATGCAGATTTTTTATACTATCAAAGTTTTTATTTCTTCTTTCAGCTGTTTTACTACGTGAAATTTTGTGTGTGCACATGTGTCTGCATACACACATACACATCGATTATACTAATGAACAGATTGGCAGGATTTTATCATGTGTTTTCTGTCTGCTTTCTTATTTCCCGTGGCAGGGACGCCTGGGTGGCTCAGTCGGTTAAGCGGCTGCCTTCGGCTCAGGTCATGATCCCAGCGTCCTGGGATCGAGTCCCACATCGGGCTCCTTGCTTGGCAGGGAGCCTGCTTCTCCCTCTGCCTCTGCCTGCCACTCTGTCTGTCTGTGCTCGCTCTCTCTCTCTCCCTCTCTCTCTGACAAATAAATAAATTAAAAAAAAATTCAAAAAAAAAAAAAGAAAAAAGAAAAAACTTTATTTCCCGTGGCAGCTGGGAAAGCACAAATTTGCATGGTCATTTTATACTGTTTTCTATATTGATGCTGTATGAAGTGCATTTCAGACATTAATCATCAAGAAATCAAATAAGGTCTTGAATGTTTAATGAGCTCACTTTAATAATTGGTCTTAAGAATTGAGATGCTTTCAGGTTAAAAGCTTTTGTAGTTATAGAAAATAATTTGATGGCAGAGTTTAAAGATTTGATTTTTTTTCTTGTTTTATTGAGATATAATTGATATATAACATGATATTAATTTAAGGGTATAACATAATGACTTGATATATGCATATATAACAAAATGATTACCACAATAAATTTAGTTAACATCCATCACCTCACATAGTTACAATTTTTTTTTTCTTGTGGTGAGAACTTTTAAAATTTACTGTCTCAGCAAATTACAAATAGATAATAGAGTATTATTAAGAATAGTCACATACTGTTTATTATATCACAGAATTTATGTCTTTTTCTTTATTTGTTCTGTTTATAAGATTATTTAATTAATGTGTAAGAACCTGTAGTCAAATTAAGAGAAAAAATATTTTAATTCTCTCTTTTTCAGCAAAGAATCGTGGGATTGCTATTCCGGTGGATTTGGACAGCCAAGTCAATACTCTTTTCCTGAAGAGCCATTCCAATATGGTGCAGAGAGCTGCCATGGGTTGGAGACTATCTGCTCGCTCTGGACCACGCTTTAAGGAAGCTCTTGGAGGACCTGCTTGGGATTATAGAAATATTATTGAAAAGTTACAGGTACATTAAGAACATGCAGTGGCTTACCATTTTCTAAATTATAATTTTTAACATATCTAGTTACACAAGTGGAATATGGTTAAAGATATCAAGTTCTAGTTGGGGACCAGGCTTTACTTTACAATTCCCTATCAATATTACTCTTTTTAAAAGCATGGCCTCCAGGTAAAAGTTGTTATTTTTAGTATGTATTATTTAATGTGTTTGATAGTATAGTAATGGGTCTTAATATCAAAATAAAAATAATAAAACTTGGAAAAATAAGTTACCGTAAATTCCCATGTAATAAATTAAGTATTCATAACCTTGCTGTAGTTTATCTGTTAGTATTCTTTTATACTCCTTTGGTGAAAATAGTGGAAGCACCATTATTTACATAGTATTCCAATCCTGTGATTGGCCTAGATTCTGGGACATCAAGCCAAGAGAGACATTGTATTCGATTGCTTAGGCTGCCATCACAAAATACCACAGACTGGGCAATTTAACCAACAGAAATTTATTTTATCACAGTTCTGGAGATAGAAGCCCAAGATCCCTCTCCTTGGCTTGCAGGTGGCTACCTTGTCACTGTGTCCTTATATGGTCCTTCCTATGTGCACATACGTGTTTGTACCCTTATTGTCTTTTCTTGTAAGGACACTAGTCATATTAGATGAGAGCTACCCATATGAATTCATTTTACCTTAATTATCTCTTTATAGGTCCTATCTACAATTATAGTCACATTCTAAAGTACTTCAACTTATGAGTTTTGTTAGGGAGACACAATTCAAACCATACCAGAAATCTTCCCACCTACATAATTGCAGGTGATTTCATGGAGTGAATTAGGATATGGTTTGAGGAAATTGTTTGGCTTGGAGAATAGTCAAGACATGAACTGGAATAAATATTGTGAGAGGTCACATGTAGAATAATTGGTGGAGGTTCAGAGTTTTAATAGCTGAGTGCTATATGGATTAAAAAGACAAGTTAGACTTAGTATGAAAAACTTGAAGGCTATAACTCATTGAAAGTTTGGGTGAAAATGTCATTATAAGTTATTAAACAGATACTGGAGGGGAGTGGGGTGGGAGGTTGGGTGAGCCTGGTGGTGTGTGTTATGGAGGGCACGTATTGCATGGAGCACTGGGGGTGGTGCATAAGTGCATAAACAGTGAATTCTGGAGCACTGAAAAGAAATAAAATAAAATGAAAACAGTTATTGGTTTCCAAAAAAGAGTTATCAGGAAGAGACTAGAAGAGGACAGACTAGTTAAGAATCACTGAATATCTGGGGTGCTTCAGTGGTTCAGTCAGTTAAGCCTCTGACCCCAGATTTCCACTCAGGTCATGATCTCAGGGTTGTGAGATCGAACCCCATACTGGGCATGGAGCCTGCTTAAGATGCTCTCTCCCTCCCTCTGTCCCTCCCTATCTTTTCTCTCAAAAAAAAAAAAAAAAAAAAAAAGGAGGAGAAGGAAGAGGAGGAGGAGGGGGAGGGGAGGGGAGGGAGGTTAAAAGAAGAAGAGGAAGAAGAAGAAAGAAGGAAGGAAGGAAAGAAAAAAAGAAAGAAAGAAAAAAAGCATCACTAACTATCTCAGCCAGGTGGCAGTGTGAATGAATTGAAGAAACAGGGATTATATCCAATAGTGAAGGCAGGGTCAGCAGAACTGCCTTCACTATTGTATATATATATACAATATTGTACGTAATACAATTGTATATTGTATATATGTATATATGTATATATAAATATATATTGTGTATATATATATACAATATTATATTGTATATATAATAAAAAGTAAGACTTTTTATTATAGAGGTGAAGGAGAGAATACAGTAGAAGGAGATTGGCTGTGGTCATTGCTAATATGCTGAATCACATTAACAGGCTATTACATGTATTGGAAGTTAAGCCTATATTTGGAGATATTAGTTGGAGCAAGGACAGTGGATAGTGTTGCTAAAAGGGAGAATATAGTGATAGGAAAAACAAAGAGAATCTTATGAAAGGCCAGGTGTGGCAGAATGGCTAAATATGAAAGACAAAAGGCAGGGTCAGGAAGAAGAGGAGTCAGGTTTATGAGAGTGAAAAGAGTAGAACATTTCAGATGAGAGATGGATAGAAGTGTTAGCCAGCATAGAGAGGGCATGGGTTGGTACATTCATTCAATAAATGCGTATTCAGTAAAAACTCAATACCAACTACTGTGTGCTAAAGATAGAGCCATGAGCCCTGTGCTCTCATGGAACATGCATTCTCACCTCTTAGATGAGTGACATAATATTGGGTAATTAAAACTGCTATGAATAGGGCATCTGGGGGGCCTAGTCATTAAGCGTCTGCCTTCTGCTTGGGTCGTGATCCCAGAGTCCTGGGATCAAGCCATGCACTGGCTCCCTGCTTGGTGGGAAGCCTGCTTCTTCCTCTCCCACTCCCCCTGCTTGTGTTCTCTCTCTTGCTGTGTCTCTCTCTGTCGAATAAGTAAATAAAATCTTAAAATAGAACTCTGCTGTGAATAAAATAAGGTGTGGTAACGACATGGTGAAGACATACTGGGAGAATGATCTTATAGTAGGGAACTCTTCTCTGTTGAGGTGACATTTGATTTGAGACCTGAACAAAGTAGAGGAATAATCTATTCAAATATTTGAGGACAGAGATTTTGACCGGGAAGGAATAGTAAATGCAATGTTCATAGGCAGGAATGAAGTTGGTGGGTTTGAGGAGCCAAGAAAAGCCCATTGGGGAAGGAGTAGAGTGAACAAAGGAGAAGATTATGAAGTTGGGAGCCAAATCACGTAGAGACTTGCATGGTAAGGCATTTGAATTTTATTCTAAGTGAGATGGCAACTCATCGGAGATTTTCAGTAAAGGATAAGCATGACTTTACTTTTTAGAAGGTCACTGGACTTTGCATGATGAGTGGATTATAGAGTCCAGACATAGAAGCAGTGACTCTCTTGTATTAATTGAAGCAAAAAATGACGGCAGCTTGGCTAACGGGGGTACCGATTGTACTGAAAAGAAGGAGATGCATTTTAGATGTATTTAGTTGCAGGGCCAACAGGACTCGGTTGATGGGTAGATGAGTTGTGTGGTGTTGGAAAGAAGAATAGAGGATATGATATGATTGAATCATTTGCTAAGATAGGGAAGAATGGGAGAACTGTAATTAGGAATTCTATGTGTGGGATTTTAAGTTTGAGATGTCTCTTTCGATATCCATGTGGATATGTCAAACAGGCAGTTGGATATATGAGTCCAGAGTGGTTTGGAAAGATGTCCAACAGGAAATATAAATTTGGAATGTTCCAGCACATATATGTTATTAAACCCATGGACTTGGATGAGATTTCTCACAAGAAAGGACCAGGAGCTACTGGGAGTTGGCGAAGGAAGGTCAGGATATAGGTGGAAAATAGAGAAAGTGTGATGTCCCAGAAGCCACGAGCAGAAAGTGTTTGACAGAGTAGATGCAAGTGTGTCAAATGCTGAGCAGTGGTTGGGTGAGACAAGGACAACAAAATAACCACTGGATTTGTTAATAGTAATTACAATAGTTAATACAAGTAACTAGTACTCAACAGTGACGACTACAAACATTTATTGAGGAATAATAAGTGGTAGGTATGTGTTAGAGGCTGTTCTGTATACTTACCTTTAATCCTCACAGCAAACCCATGTGATTGTATCATTATCCTGACTTTCACCTGGGGAAGTAACGAGTTAGAGAGATTACATAATTGGCACGTAATCAAAATAAAAGCTGAAGACAGAATTCACATCATGGGAGCCTGCCCATAATTTGTTTAGTAATGAAATGAAGAGAGGTAATCTGAAAAATAGGCACATTTTAGTGACATTTTATTAAATATCGCCATAAATTTGTTAAGCGTATTCTCTTCCCACATTATAGAATATCTGGTTTCCCATTTGTGTTATTGCCTTTCTGGTAGTTTCTTTTAACTGTCATCAGGATTTTCTCCGAAAGCTTATTAGAATAGTTGAAGTAGAAATAATCACTTTTGCTAAAAAGGGAAGGAAGAGTTAAACGAGAGTTCACTACTGAAATCTAGCCGTAAGAAATCAAGAGAGGCGGTACCCCAGCTGAAAGTAACAATAGCAATTGGGAATCAGTTTTCTGCTGAACAAAATATGTCGTAAGTATGAGTGAATAAAATATTGCTCTATGTGAGAATTTTTTTTGTTCTTTTAACATAGTTATTTTAAAAACCCAAAGGGGATGCTTTAGTCATTAAAGAATGTTTAGTAAATTGTCATTTCCCACAGCCCATTTTACAAACATGTCAGTGAGAATGCTTTCAGCTGTAATTGACACAATTTTAATGAAAAGTGGCTTAAACAATAAAAAATATGTCATTTCACATAGCAAGGACTCTGGAGGTAGGATTTCTTGTGCTGGTTAATTTAGTAGTTTAAGAGAGCGGAGCCCTAACACTGTTGGTCTGTTGGCTTTCTGTTAAGGTTGGTCCCCAAGAGTCATATCGGGGCTGCCTCACATTTTGGGTTCACATTCTTAAGCTGTCTTGAGAGCCATAGGTAGTTTCAAGAGTCGGCCCTGCCTCCCTTAACACACATCACTGCCTGCTCAACTGATTTCACCCAATGTCCTATTAGCAAGGACAGTGTCACATCATCATGTCTAGACTAAGCCCTGTCAGAGGAACTGGAATGACCATGACTGAAATAAACTAATCCACTGTGATCCTAAGCTGAGGGGCTCATTTCCCTGACAATGTTGCTGCCTAATTGAGAAACAACATAGGGATCCTGTTAGCAAGGAAAAGGATGAAGTAAGGCTGTTGGGTAGGGGACCAATAATATCTATCAAAAAGATGTAATTTGAAATAGTATTAAATGTCATCAAACCCTTGTGAAGTGCTGATACTGCTTCACAGGATGTGTCAAGGAGTTGCCCCCATGGGAAGATAAGGTTGGTTCCAGATGACCAGAAATACATATGGACTCTTTATTTAAGCTGTTCCTCAAGCATACCCCAATTTATTCTAATTTGTTGAATACCTGTCCTGTGTCCATTAAAATCCTAGATACTGGTAACAGTGGCTTTACTAACTTTACTAACTTTTCACCTTGTATATATATCCTTGAAAATCATATACCTACCCACCTGTCTCTTGTAAGTGAAAAAGGTGACCCAAGCAGTATTCATACAGACAACCAGACTCTACTTAAAGTCCAGACATTTGATGCCACGGGAAGGTAGGGCACATCTCTGAAATTCCCACGTCATGTTTCTGGTTGGTATTCTCAGGCTTGCCATATCTTCACATGATGAAATCTGAGCTAGGTCTTCATGTGTGTTCTCTTGCACTTTATTCCTTAGGATGTAGTGGCCTCATTGGAGCAACAGTTCAGCCCGATGATGCAGGCTGAATTCTCCGTGTTGGTTGATGTATTGTACAGTCCCGAACTACTGTTCCCCGAGGGGAGTGATGCAAGAATAAGATGTGGTGCCTTCATGTCCAAGTAAGTGGGTTCAATCTGAGATTCTGCTAGTGTTATCAAGCCAAGATGGTCTCTAGCACAGTTCTGCTTTTTTATTCTACTGCTACATGACAGTCCACAGACTATGTGAAAGATCTAGAATCTGTGTTAATATATACTTTCAGAATTATTAATTTTGTTCAACATAAATTTTATTTTGGTGAAAGTCAAGTAAACTAAAGTTTACTGAAAATAAAATGTTATTACTGGGCACAAAATATCAAATGAAATAATATTTCGGTTCTAAGTCCTCTCTGTCCTCTCTAATCCCACACACACTGTGGTGTGGCCTTCAAAAAGGTTCCTGTTTAAAGTCACTTATTTTCATTAATATAGAGGAAGGAAGGGGAAACTAGCATTTATTGAGGTCTTGCTTCGTGTGTTATTGTCCTCTGTGTGCTTACCTCTTGTATCTGTCTGCACAAATACTCTGAGAGACTGAGGGCTCAGCCTCATTTTAGCAGTGGGAAAGGCTGAGGTGTGCTTTAGGTGAAGAGCTGTGACGTCTCCCTCTGCCATGCTCATCCAGGGCCTCTCCTTGGGCCTCTCATCTACTCATTTCTCTCAGCATTTTTTATGTTATTGTCAGATCTAGTACAACGGATGTGTTTATCCTAGAATATTTCCGTTTATTTCCATTTTAATGGTGAATGAGCAATTCTCAAGGAAGAGCTGCAAGTTGTGAGACAAAGTGTAACCAGCCCCTCAAAAAAAAGATGTGTCTTAATGTTGAGGGCACTCATTGAGTGACTCATTCAAGATGGCCAGTCAGAGGTACGTGGTTTTCTTGGATGGGGAGTCGGAGGAGGTTGCCAACGCCCTTGACCATATCTATCATCACAGCTCATTCCTGTGTGGTTGAGAATATTGCTGAAACCCCCTCCGTTGACTGTGATGCACTTGAGGCAAAATTGGAATGACTGGAAGACACAAGAAGTGTGCTCCTTCCTTTTACCAGTTAAAGCTGGGATTTGTGGAGAGAAAACAAGATACAGGATTAGAAGAACTGACTGCAGGAATCATTTTGAAGAATAGGCAAGGTTTCTGTACTATGGCCAGAATCGTGGATTCTTGGCTCTAGATCCCCTATGTCTTATGGGGACTAGGAAGACTGCGTTCATCAGGACACTTGCCAGTCTTATAATAAGAATTTTTTTAAAATTTTTTTAAAATTTATTTATTTGTCAGAGAGAGAGGGAGAGAGCGAGCGAGCACAGGCAGACAGAGCGGCAGGCAGAGGCAGAGGGAGAAGCAGGCTCCCTGCCGAGCAAGGAGCCCGATGTGGGACTCGATCCCAGGACGCCGGGATCATGACCTGAGCCGAAGGCAGCCGCTTAACCAACTGAGCCACCCAGGCGTCCCTATAATAAGAATTTTTAAGTGAAGAGGTCCATTGTATCTGTAAAACTGGTGACCATGGAAGCCATTAGAAAAAAAAAATTAATTAGACTTATTCACTAGTAACTCATTATGAAAGTAAAGCCTTTGAGAAATACCCTTTACCTCCTATGAATATATATCAACTAATAGAATGTGTATTAAAAAGCAGATAGTAAATGAGAATTATAAGTCCAGGAAATTAAAATGATATTATTGATATATCCCAGAAAACTGATAGTCTAGGACAGGGGCTGGCAAATTTACCCCACCAGGGCAAATTGGTCCTTTTGATCATTTTTGCAAATAAGGTTTTATTGAAACAGAGCTACACACATTCATTCACTTGTTCTCTGTGGCTACTATAGGATTGTCACCTAGTTGCCACAGAGATTGTGTGGCCCACAAACCCTAAACTGTCTATTCTTTGGCTCTGTAGAAAAAAAGTTTGCTGCCTCAGTGTCAAGAATGAGGCTGTCAACACGGTAGTTACTAGCTACGCATAGCTGTTTAAATTAATAAAAATACAAAGAAAATATTCAGTTCCCATCACATTTGCCACATTTTAAGGGCTTAATAGCCGTAGATGGCTAGCAGCCAACAAATTTGATAACACAGAGAACGTCTCAATTATTGCAGAAAAAGTTATGTTGACGGCACCAGTCGAGACCTTAAAGATGTCGATCTATGAAAAGATGACATGAAGTAACTCAAAATGCCAAGAAAATATTGGCCTGAGCTGAACATGTGCTAAAAGCAAATCTGTTACAACACCAGCCACCTAAAAGGAGAGAAACAGAGCAATATAATAGTGGGAACATATTACAGATAGGACACTCAGATGGAAAAAAAGATGTCACATACTTTAGTGGTTAGAGAAGAGATTTTTGTGCTATTATGATTGTAGTATGGCCAGCGGCTCAGGAATGTCTATTTTCTGCTCTAGTGCTTATCCTGCTCCTTCCCTAACTCTGTGAAGATCCAAGGGTTTTATTTGCAGGGATATCTAATAAAATTAGAATCCAGCTTTATTAATAGCTATGCAAGGGGCCCTGGATTACTGTGCAGAGCTCTCTGGTAAAGCTCAGCTAGAGAAGAGAGCGTAGGTCCAAGGCCTTCGTGGGGCCTCTGACTTCCTCAGATGAATTTAATTCTTGGAACTTGTCGACTCAGATGGGTCTGCTGGAGAATGTGGTAGGTAGATCCCAGGAAAGATCCCCAATTCCCATATCTACTTTGTCAAATAAATTGAGAGAGAAGAGGGGCGCTTGGGTGGCTCTGTTGTTAAGCATCTGCCTTCGGCTCAGGTCATGATCCTAGGGTCCAGGGATCGAGCCCCACGTTGGGCTCCCTGCTTGGTGGGGAGCCTGCTTCTCCCTCCCCCACTCCCCCTGCTTGTGTTCCTTCTCTCATTGTCTCTCTCTTTCTCTCTGTCAAATAAATAAATAAGATCTTTTAAAAAAATTGAGAGAGAAGAGAATAAAGAACGTGTAAGTCAATGTGGGTGTTAACATTTAAGGCATCTGGTTACAATCTATTCAAATTAACACTTACTCATCCTTTATGAAAGATAATCTCAGTTTATCATACTGTGGGATGTGACTCATTTATGGATTTAAAAATTAATTTAGGGAGCAGAGGCAACCATTAAAAATGAATTAAAAATAAAAATATCAGAGTACATCTCATATAGTAAAAGTAACTTTTGTGTTAGTTTAATACATGATACACATGTATTTATATGGTACATTGTTTCGTGAAACTTATTTTTCCCTTTGATCATGGAAAGCAATGTTAGAAGGTCACAGATTTACTCAACCAGACATTATGTAACAGATGAATACCTTGTATAAATCCCTAGCAAATGATATTCACCCTTATGCCTGATATTTTCAAATGGTTGGTGAATCAAGTATTTATCTAAAGAAAAGTTAAAGAAAATTAAAACAGCCTGAGAGGAAAAAAAAAAATCAAATGAGAATTACGATGCCCACCAAAGCTATGTCCATGAATTCGAGGACGATCCCACAAAAGAAAGGATGAAATAGCAAAAGTGTCAGGAAGGCACGGGTTTTCCTTGCAAGGAGGACTCTAGAATTATTCTGCCTGCTGGACCTGATCCCATGTCTGAAAGGAAATCACTGTTCTTTCACCGTGTGCCTCTCCTTCAGCATGGCATGGGTATCGTTTAAAACTATCACTGTCCATCTGCTCACCCAGTCCATAAATGTCAGGTGTCTCCTTCCTCCTCTTTTTCCACTTCCAATTGGTCATTACTTACTAAGTCCTGGATATTTTATTTCTATATTGCTTCTTGTACGATAACCCCATCACATGCCCTGTTCATCCCTTGCCTTGTTCTTACTTTTCCACATCATCTTCCACATGTAGACAGGGTCATTCAGGTCCCTTAAAACAGAGGTCTCCTATTTTCTATGGACTAAATTCCAGACTCTTTAGCATAATATTTCCCGTTCCTTCTTTTCAGATTGCTTCTCTTATCCTCTCTTGTTTCATGTGTTCATGTGTCAGCTGGAGTTGGAGTACTTATCATTTCCTGGGCAGGAAGGTCAGCTTTCTGCCTCTGCCCACTGTTCACATAATTCCCTTTGAAAGGACACCTTCTCTCTCCACCTTTTCCTGCTAGGTGAAATCTTCATCATTAACAGTTATCTCTTTGCTGGAACTTCTTATCAGCCCTAGGAAACTTCCCTCAAGAATGTAGTAGTTTCTTTATCTAGTTTACGGCATTTGCCATTACCTGTGTTGTAACACTTATCATATCACATAAGATATGGCTGAGTGGGGACTCTCTTCACAGTAATTCTGAGACTCAGGAGATTAGTAAATGGGTCATGTCACCACAGAGTGGTGCTTCACAAGCTTGGCTTTGTGGTCAGTGGACTTGGGTCTATTTCCAGATCCCACCACTTAATGACTGTGTCACTACAGGCAAGTTGCTTTATCTCTCGGGACCTCTGTTTTCTCATGAGCCTAATAATAGAACCTATGGCACTGGCTTGTTGTGAGGATGAATTGAGAAAGTCCATGCGAAGTCCTAGTACTTCATCTTGACCCCTGATAAACAGTGACTAGTTATCATGTAGTGAAAGCTCACTTTTCCTCGGGGTTATGTCCCATGGTACTCCTGTCACGTCACTGAAATGGGACCATTCCATTACGTTCGACATCCTTCTGTTTTTCTAGGAAGATGTGTCTCACAGGGTCATTGTGAGAACCAGCTTTTTCAGTTACATGTGATAAGCTATGCATTCTGGTTATAAACATTTTACTTGATTTTGAGTTCTTGAGGATGGTATAGAACTATGGTCCTCAAACTTTTCTCCTGACAGAACACCAGTGCAGAGCTTACCACTATAAAATTAAACTTTCTGCCCACATTATAGTAAAAATAGTACGTGGATAGACTGTCTTGATGTTACTTTGTTGTTGTGGTTTTTTTCTTCTAATCACAAACTGCCTATTTCTCTTAACCCTAGTGGGGATAAATACATCATTATTATTAACAGAAACTGGAAAGCAGCCCCTTATGCTACGGTTGCAGTGTTTTAGACTGCTACTGAGCCCATATAATTAAGGTAATATAGTCTCTAGAAAATAATATAGTATAACATAATATAATAAAAGGTAATATGCTGCAAATATTCGTATTTCTCTACTAGTAAAGTTGTTTTAGTTGATATGATGGGATTAAAGATAATCAGTGTCTCATTGTCTTTTAGAGTATTATGTCCCACTAAAAGTCTGCTACTTGAATAAATTTAAAAGCACTGAGATATACTGCCTGTTGAGCAAAGGGTGCTTTATAATACAAAATCTGTGAGCTAAAGTGTGATTTTAAGTTTTGAAAATAGGTATCGTGTTTACTTCATGTTCTCAAATAATAGCGCGACTTTTCCCCCTCTAGTTCATGATGTTAGTATACAGCCTGAAGAGAAAGCCCTGTTGTACTTAAGATGTAATATTCTGCTTTAAGGTTGATTAATCATACAAAGAAACTAATGGAGAAAGAAGAAAAGCTGTGCATTAAAATTCTTCAGACTTTACGAGAAATGCTAGAGAAGAAAGACAGCTTTGTGGAAGAGGTATATTTTTAAAAATTTTTAGTATTTGAAAATAAAGTAGAATTTCTAGTATACCGTAACCGATGGATTACATGGGCTATGAGATGATTGCTTATATTACATACTGACGGCATGTGTACTTAGATGAATTAGATAATTTGTTTGTATGGTACTCATCTTTCAGCTCTGCTTTGAATTGAGAAAAAACTGAGATCAGAATGGCCCAAGTATTTGGCTCATTTGTTTTATTATATTCTATCTTGAATATGTGTATTTTTCTCATACAGATAAAATGACTTTTTTTTTTACAATGAATAACCGAGATTCACTATTAAAATTCTGTATAAAGTTGTGCTACATATTAAAATGGTCTATGCGTTTGTGCATATGTTGATCTTTTATTGTAAATATATGTCCCTTTCGTTTTCTATAATATCTTACCTATATTAATTTAAGAATTGCATAAATGATTTTCAGGGAATATAACTTATAGATAATAGTTGTCATGCTGTTATTAAAAATGACAGCTCAGGTGCTCATTAAGAGATAGCTGGCGGCATGTCTAATACCCAAGGTGATACACTTAAAATATAAAATAGAAATCTAGTGAGGTGGGGTTTTTTTGTTGTTTTTTAGCTAGCTATATGTTATCACATATAATTTAATATATTTGAATAATATATATACCAAATATAATAGGTATCAAATAAAATTTTACCATGTTCCTTAATAACTTTTTCATCTGATTCTGTAAGTACTAATCATCTGATATGTTTAAAATTAGAAGAATTTTATTTATTAATTTATGTATATGCTATCTAATTCCAAAAAGATCATAATGGTAGGGTTTGTTTTTTTTTTTTACACTTTATTCTTGTGGAAAAGAAATGCAAAGGGATCTTGGATATTAATAGAAAGGGGCATAACTTCAAAATACTCCATTTGAATCAGATGCTTGCTTTATAATCAAAATGACTTTTGCTCTGCATTAGTTCTCTTCATCATTTAAGCTATTTTGGGTAAACAAATTACAGAAATAAAGGTGGTCAGTGCAATTTTGGCAAATGCTTCTATGACATAGGACTCAAGAAAAATGCTTCTAAGCCTGAGTATTTGGTATGCTTGTAAAAAATGGTCAATTTCAGACTTTTTTGTTGTCTTTCTCTGGGTTCCTTAAAATACTGCTATAGCTGGTTTGATTTTGATTGAAGTACTAGATCCTAAAGTAGAAAAATGGGGTCAATATAAATTTTGACAGAAGAATGAAGTTTATAATACTAGTAACTTGTACTTAACAGGAGATACATAAGAGTTCCGACTTTATGTAACAGATTATTATGGAACCACTCTAAAGAAAATAAGAAAGAAATAAAGTAAGATTTTACTTGGACTAGTCAAGGGTATTAAAGTGTATCTTCCAGACCACCCTAGAATCAATCATGCTGGCACCTGTTTCTCCTTTCCATTCCCTCTGCTATCACAAGTTCAGACTTTCATTGTTTCTTGCTTAGAAAACTTCTGTAGTCCACCGCTCCAAGACAGAGCATGAAAGGAGGCAGAGCTGCTGTTTTCAAAAGTCCAAGAGGCACCATTCTCATATGATATGATGTGAATGGCACCTCCAGGACATAGCCCTTAGGGGAAGACTTAAGGTGAGAAGGGCTAGTTGCGGTTATTCACTCAGTCATTTAACACATATACTGTGAACAGTGTTAAATGCTGGTATTGTGCCTGGGCACTGGGGGTAAGGAGAGGAATGACACAGCTTGCCAGAGGTCACTGTGGGGTACCATTCATGTGCTAGTGGACTCATGGAATATAGTCTGCAGAGATCATAAGAGTCTTTCAGAAACTCTCAGGGGCTCTGCACTGCCTTGGTGTTCCAGACCCTTCATTATGTCCCCAGTGCTTTTTACCCCTACTCTTCCTCATCCATTAGCCTCCAGAAATCTGTGTTGTTGTGTGCTTGAAATGTGCCTCAGGCTTATCCTGCACCAAACCTTGCTACATTTGGAATCACGTATTGCTAAAATCCAAACAAATCTCAATAGCTCCTAGTGTTATCTTTGTGGAAGAGCTCTAATGGGTAGTACTTACCACTTGTTCCAGCCAGTGGTGATTACTTTCTCAACAGAATTAGGAAATACTTTGTGCTTCTCTTTTATGATGCTTCAGGCCATTTCTGAGTATTTTGTCCAAGCACTCATAAAGAATATCATTGAGACCCAGAGATGGTATGTGATTTGCCTGAGGTCCCACAGCAAATGCCAGACCAGGACTTTACTTAGCTCCATTATTCATGTCAGTGGGAGGGGGAAGTGGGGAGTGAAATGATTCATCGGTCTGGGTGAAATGGCACTGGGTAACAGATTCAGAAACTAGTCAAAGATAGTCTACAGCTCTTTGTGTGCTCTCTAGAACAAAACCCTGATTACCAGTAGCAGGATTATAGGGATCTGTGTGTTCATGATTGTGTTAGTTTTCCACTTACCAAAAATTTCGTGGTTTAAAACCACACAAATTCATTATCTTACAGTTTTGGAGGTCAAAAACCTAAAATCAGGGTATTAGCAGTGGTGGTTCTATCTGGAGACTCTAAGAGAGACTTTCTTTCTTTGCCTTTTCTAGTTTCTAGAGGCTTCCTTTATTCCTTGGCTTGTGACTCGGTTCACCATCGTCAAAGCCAGCAGCATAGCATCTATCAAACTCCTCCCCATTCGCACGCACGCACACACGTGCATGCACACACACTCCATTATCACCTCTCCTCTCACTCTGACCCTCCTGCCTCCTCTTGTGATTGCACTTATATTGGACTCACTGAGATATTCCCGTCTCTTCTCCTTATCTAAAGATGCTTCCTCATACCTGCGAAGTTCTTTTGGCCATGTGAAGTCACACATTCACTGGTTCTGGTAGTTAGGGCATAGACGTAGTTGGGGTAGGCCAGCGCTCAGTATATCACAGTGATTTACTGACGGTGAGAGATGACGTGTGGTATGTAGATGGAGAGTTTATTTGTGGCTGGTTAAAATTGCTCTGTAGGACAGTTTAAACGTGGATGAATGTAACAAAATAAATCTCCACAGTTGTAATGTGGAGACACTCAGAATGGCAGTAAGTCACAGAGGGTATCCAACATCTCGTTGTCTAATTTTGGATTTCTACCATCAACTGGTTTCCTACTGTTTGTGTTCGAAGCATTTCTAACAGATCTCTCAGAAGTAAATCAAACCAGAGAATTCACACCAGGTACCGGGGTTTGTCCACACTCGCTCTCCTAATACATGTTTCCTCTGCTATCCCAAAGTGGATTGTTCCTATAAAACCTTTGATAAGCTAAAATGGTATAAAGCAAATTAAGTGAAGACCATTAATTTATATGGAAAATTTTTATGCATTCCTAGACCTAAGGTGTAACCTCTCTTAGGCTTTTCTGATACTTTGGGACACCTCTTGCTAGCAAATGCGCAGAATAAATCGAAACAAAGCACAGGTGCTCACAGACACAGTTCAAAGCTCTTGAGTGCTTGATGCTAAGATGCTGAGTGTGGTTCTGGCAAAAGAGCTTGGGGGTGCCACTCTCGCTGCTTGGGGTGCTCGCTAACTCCATCAAGGCTCTGTGGCTAAACGAATGCTGAGCCCCATTTTAGCTCTTGGCCTTTTTTTTTTTAAAGTGAAAATCTGGGGCACCTGGGTGGCTCAGTGGGTTAAAGCCTCTGCCTTCGGCTCAGGTCATGATCTCAGTGTCCTGGGATCGAGCCCCGCGTTGGGCTCCCTGCTCAGCAGGGAGCCTGCTTCCTCCTCTCTCTCTGCCTGCCTCTCTGCCTACCTGTGATCTCCATCTGTCAAATAAATAAATAAAATCTTAAAAAAATAAAGTGAAAATCTTCCTCAGATTTCTTTCAGTGAGCAGAAACAGGTACAAATGTAGGTCTTTTGTAAAAGTGAAGCGTTGTAATGTGAACTTTTAAGAAGCATCAGGATACGATTCAGACTCCACCTACTTAAATTTACAACCTTAAAATATTGCTGTTTACATTTTTTTTAAAGATTTTTATTTATTATTTGTCAGAGAGAGAGAGAGAGAGCATGAGAGAGCGAGCACAGGCAGACAAAGTGGCAGGCAGAGGCAGAGGGAGAAGCAGGCTCCCTGTCGAGCAAGGAGCCCGATGTGGGACTCGATCCCAGGATGCTGGGATCATGACCTGAGCCGAAGGCAGCTGCTCAACCAACTGAGCCACCCAGGCGTCCCTATTGCTGTTTACATTTATCTTCCTTTGTCTTCCAATATCACAAGTAGTGGATGCGTGTATAGCTGGTAAAATTAAAAAAAGAAAGTAATGAAGCATAAATTTGCTTCATGGTTGAACCAGATGCCTTTGAAACAATTTCCAACTTTAAGATCCCAGTTTTCTGATTTTGTTTGCCTTAAATAAAATCATCATGTAAATACATCTTAGCTGGTATTAAGTCAATTATTTTAAAAAACAATTATAATTTATAGTACTCTGACGGCAATTCCTAGATGAATTTTACTTCATATTCTAATTTGTTTCATGTTTCTCAGTTTGTTCCAAAACTTTGAGAGATAAGATGTGGATGGGTAATATTTTGAAGGGTCTTAATGGAATAGTATGAGTAGAGGAGAATGAGAGACTCTGGACTTTGAAAAATAGTCTGAGGGTTTTGGGGGTGGGTGGGAGGTTGGGTGAGCCTGGTGGTGGGTATTAAGGAGGGCATGTATTGCATGGAGCACTGGGTGAATTCTGGAACACTGAAAAAGAAATTTAAAAAATAAAAAAAATAAAAAATAAATAAAAATTTAAAAAAATTAAAAATGCCATGTAAGGATATGTATGTTTACAATTTGTGGGGGGAGAGAAGGAATGTTTGTCAGTGGCTTTAGTGGGGGTACCTGGGTGGCTCAGTCAGTTCAGTGTCTACCTTTGGGTCAGGTCATGATCCTGGGGTCCTGGGATCCAGTCATGCATCGGACTCCCTGCTCGGTGGAGAGTCTGCTTCTCTCCCTTCCTCTGCCCCTCCCCCCTGCTCATGCTCTCTTTCTCTCTTTCTGAAACAAATAAATAAAACATTTTAAAAAAATAAATAAAATGGCTTTAGGGCAGTATGATTTCAAATGTTCTCTATCCTGAAAGCCATTTTGTCCCACTCTTATTTCTATGACCTCTCTACCGTGGAAAAGAAATACCTGAGAGGATATGTGTGCTGTTGGACAGGGCAGTGTGACAGTAGCACCACACCATTGTTTTGTGGCTGTAACGACATTTCAGGTCCGGATCTGAGCAAGGGTTTACCTGAGGTGGTAATGAAGGCACAAGCTATGGTGGTTGTATAGAGATGGTCTGCTGAGGGGGGACAGGGAACAAGAAGGACTGTGTTCAGAGGATTGGTTTGGTTTTAAGGATTTTTTTCCCCCTTCATCTTATACTCTTTAGTATATTGTCCATTAATATTTATCAAGCATTACAAATTATTTCTCTCATAAAAAGGGAGAACTGTATATAAATCATAAATATAGATGTCTATAAGCTCTGATCTTAAATATATAACATTGTAGCTTCTGTACTTTAGAACTGGAAAAGATACCGAGTACTGAAAATATTTACTGATAGCCTGTGGAACTGGTAATTTAAAGGTGCTTTCCTTATGTTGTAGTTAAAGACCCTATTTCCTTATGCTGTAGTTAAAAACCCTATTTACTTATTAAGTAAATTAAGACCCTATTCCTTATGTGTAGTTAAAGACCCTATTTACAAAGCCAGTCATAATTTCCCATGAGAATATGTTGCTATCTACTCATAAGTTACGCTGACATACAAATGATCTGTAGGGCAACAAAGATATTTCAGTCAAATTCAGTATTTTTAAAATGTTCAGGGGGTGCCTGGGTGGCTCAGTGGGTTGGAGCCTCTGCTTTCGGCTCAGGTCATGATCCCAGGGCCCTGGGATCGAGCCCCACATCGGGCTCTCTGCTCCGCAGAGAGCCTGCTTCCTCCTCTTTCTCCCTGCCTGCCTCTCTTGCCTACTTGTAATCTCTGTCTGTCAAATAAATAAATAAAATCTTTAAAAAAATAAAAAATAAAATGTTCAGGTTATAATGCTATATATCCTTGAAATAAATAGAAACTTCTTCTGTAGTAGGCATGGAGTGGTTTAACACACTGATTTTTGTGAAATGGTAACAGGTAGTATTTATCAGGAGCTTGCTATATATCAGATACTATCCCTGATCCTTTTTATGTATCGTCTTATTTTCATCTTCAACCCCATGTTAGGGGAGGCATGATTACCTCCCTTTTACTGGTGAGGAAACAGGTATAGAGCTGAAGGTCACACGTCTGACAGGTGGAAGAGGGCTGGTATCCCAGGCCAAATATTTTGGCTCTTGAACTCACACTCTTAATGAGCATGTTAGAGCCAAACAGGATACATGACTGGGAATCATAACCTTTTATTTGCTCGGATATTCAGCTAAATCAAATGAGGAGTTCTTTGATTTTATTCTTAATAAAATTTGCATACATATGTACTGGGAAGCGTAAAGCAGTTTTTCAGTGGGCTGCTAAGGAAAAAGGCTTGAGATTTTAGACTAAGTTGACTGGGAACAGTATGACGCAATAGTTGTGGGATTTTTCAGGTTTATTGTTACAAACCTACAGCTCAATATCAGAGCTCCCCGCATCCCACCCTGTGATCATAGTCTGAGCTGTTGGGACCCTGCATATTAGATTTCAAAGTTCTAAACAGTACTTTATAAAATGACCATCATAGGCAGCAGCCCCTTGCGGAAATGTGGCATTCAACAAACAGCACAGCATCTAATTGAGAGCTGTGATCTTTACAAATGCCCAAGTGGGTGGGTGGTATTTACACATCGAACAATGATGGCAGATAGTGGCTTCTTGATTCAAAAGTTGGTATCTGGAGTGATATGGAATAAAGGTCTTTAAGAAATGAAGCCTTCAGTTATTTTTAAGCTATCTTCCATCATTTTTTTAAACTTTAAATTTCTCCTGTCAGCTGAGTTAACAATTTATTCTTTTCCTCAGCACGGGGGAAAAAATGTTGTTGTAACTAATATTTTATTTCTGATTTTGAGGAGCAGCAAAAAAGAATAAGCTGGAATTATACCAAGGAATTTACCTCCTACATCAAATATGCAGACTTGTCATTCTCGGCAGTAATCACATTGTTGCAAATTTGTAAATTGTATCAAGCTCCTTGTGTGGTAAGAGTCTGTGCAGAATCATTCACCTTCTATGCATAGACTCATCTCACTTTCTAGCAGGCAAATAAACAAATTTAAGTAGAATTGCTATACAGAGTGCGCAGAAGCTTAAGAATTTGATAATAACTGTTTTGCTAAGGGAAAATAAATTTGTTTTTAGTATCAGCTGCATTTTGTAGACTTTTTTATTAAATATACTTTAGAGGTGAGTGAATTTTTTTTTGCAATGTTCTAATGCTATTTTAAACTAGGTACAATAAGTGATGTTGCAAACATGTGCTATCTTTTTTTATGTTGTGTTATCTTAATCATTTATATATATTGTGTATGTGTTGTTTAAATTTAGGTAACTAAATGGTTGAAATATGAAAATATGTTGATGTCACCTTATAATGAAAGATCTGTCTTAGAAATATAATATACTCTTTAGGAATCTTTATTTTATATTTTCATCTAGGCGAAAAGACTGTGATCATTAAGGTGGGCATAAAAAGCATAATTTTTTAGAAATTTTACTTCTTTTCATTGCTGAGCTGGCTGGTCACTTGTTAAGCCATAAAATTGCTAAACTTACCAGATTATAGTCATTGTAATTTCATTATTGCAACAATTTACAAAATTAGTTATTACACCTTGCCTTTACTTTTCCATTTAAAAATCTGGCATGGTAACATCATTGCTTCAGTGGTTTTTGAGATATGCTGTGATTTTGTAGAGATCAATGACTACAAAGATCATGATGAAAACATTATTAGTACTCAAAACTTAGTCAACCACTCATTGCCACTAGTAAGTGTAAGACATTTGGTAGTTAATGATTGTAGGCGAATAATGGTATTGTGATCGAAGAAAAATGCATGGGAATGAATATCTTATGAAATTATGACATTAGTTCTTTCTACCTAAATCTAAGTTAAACACCTGTTGGAAAGCATTTCATGATTATTTTCTTTTAACTTCATATTTCTCTAGTTTGTAAGCCTTTCAGCACTTATAAAATTGTATCTGTCCTATTAGCATAGAAATTTTTAAAATTATTTTTATTAACTTATAATGTATTATTTGCTCCAGGGGTACAGGTCTGTGAATCATCAGGCTTACACATTTCACAGCACTCACTTTGGCATATACCCTCCCCAGTGTCTATCACCCAGCCATCCCATCCCTCCCCCTGCCCTCCAGCAACCCTAATTTTGTTTCCTGAGATTAAGAGTCTCTTATGGTTTGTCTCTCTCCTGATCCCATCTTCTTTCATTTTTCCCCTCCCTACCCCTCACAACACCCTGCCCTGCCTCTCATATTGCTCATATCAGAGAGATCATATGATAATTGTCTTTCTCTGATTGACTTATTTTGCTTAGCCTAATACCCTCTACTCCCATCCATGTTGTTGCAAATGGTAAGATTTCAGATTTTTTATGGCTGCATAGTATTCCATTGTACATATATATACCACATCTTCTTTATCCACTCATCTGTTGATGGACATCTAGGTTCTTTCCATAGTTCAGCTATTGTGGACATTGTTAGCATAGACGTTTTAATCATGCCTATGAAGAGTTTCTTTGCTGTATGTTGTTATTTTAAATAAATTAGAAACTCAATAGGTCTGATGCATAACATGCAGAAATGTCCAGAAGGCCTTTCAATGCTGAGATTCCATGAAGGTATAGTTCTGCATTTCTTTTCAGTCCCACTCCATTCTCCAGTAAGTGTTGTACCTCATGAGGGCAGAGACCAATTTATTCTATCCACTAAGGTATTCCCATTGTCTAGCATGGTTTCCTGCTCATAGTCATTGCTCAGTAAGTGTTTGTGGACTGACCTATTCACACGTGGTAGAAATAAATGTTACCGACTATCTGCAAGTACAATACATTGGCCTTCAGTAGTCGTATCCAAAAAGTAGCTTCTAGAATTACCACTTCAAGTTCCACTTTACATCTCTTTGCAGCCCAGGAAATGGTAGATTTCTTGAGACTTGACATGCAGAGTGGGGCCAGCAGTGGACAGAGTAATGACATTGAGGCCCAATGAGGAGATTATCTTGCAGAGAGCACGATGTTGGATGGACTGTGTAGTCTTTGATGCTGTCTGACTTGGAAAGCAAAAGGGGAAGGAGTGGATGGTCCCCACATCCTGCACAGTAATGGTGGGAGCTCACCCAAGGGAGGCTGGAGAAAAGGGAGCATGACAAGATCTGAACAAGCAAATGGGGGGAAGGTTCCATCCACAGGGCTTCTCTTTTAGGAAGGTCTGAAAGGGACTTGGAAGAACGAGCGAGTGACTCGAGCTACAGAAGGAGGAAAAGCCTGCTGTAAAACCAGGGGAGTGTGGGAACAGCTGGGGCTCTGGAGAGAGGCTGAGGCTGAGGCCTAGTCACTCAAACTGGGACACTAAGTCAGGTCAGCTAGAGTAACTAGCTGTAGCATCCAGCTGTGATCTCCATTGGCATCAGGATCTCCTGACACAGGGAAAGTTGGTGTTTGGAGCTGGTCTGTGTTGTTCCTGTTGTAAGGAGGAAAAGGTACATGGAAAATTCGTGAAGCAAATTGGGCCCGATACATTTTACCTTTCTCTTAGTACATTCATTTCTGGACTGCTCTTTGAACAGGTCCTCCGACAAGGGACATATAATCTGGCTTGTGAGGTACTAAAGCTCCATTACTATTATTGCTCTTGTTGTTACTTAGCTTTGTTGACTGTGAGACTCTAGGGAGGGTATTTGCAGAGCAACTATGTGTGCGCTCTTGGATTGTCACTGTAACTCTCTGAGGTAGAAAGTTTATTTTGAGATTTTATTTATTTATTTGAGCGAGAGAAAATGAGAGAGAGAGAGAGTACATGAGAAGGGGCAGGGTCAGAGGGAGAAGCAGACTCCCTCCCCAGCAGGGAGCCTGATGCGGGACTTGATCCTGGGACTCCAGGATTATGACCTGAGCCAAAGGCAGTTGCTTAACCAACTGAGCCACCCAGGCACCCTAGGAAGTATTTTTTTAATCTCCATTTTATAAGTAAGAAGAGTGAGGCCTTGAGGGTAAAAAGGATCTAGTAAGAACCATACAGAGCAGGGATGTGAATCAAATTTTTCTGAGTCTGCTCTATATGTGATGCTTCTCCACACAGGAGAGAATTAAAGAATGTTGGGGGGAAATAAGTGATAATTTAAATGTGCTTTTACCTTTTTTTTTTTAAAGATTTTATTTATTTATTTGTCAGAGAGGTCGAGAGAGTACAGGCAGGCAGAGGCAGAGGGAGAAGCAGGCTCCCTGTGGAGCAAGAAGCCTGATGCGATCCCAGGACGGTGGGATCATGACCTGAGCTGAAGGCAGCCTCGTAACTAACTGAGCCACCCAGGCGCCCCTGCTTTTACCTTTTTAAACCACCTCTTTGAGTCTTTTACTTCTTTTATAGGAGTTTGAAGCTGAGGGTTCAAGAAATCTTAAAATAAAAATTAAAAAAATAAAACTTTAAAAAAATAATTTTTTTTTTTTTTGACAGAGAGGGAGACAGCGAAAGAGGGAACACAAGCAGGGAGAGTGGGAGAGGGAGAAGCAGGCTTCCAGCTGAGCAGAGAGCCAGATTCAGGCTCGATCCCAGGACTCTGGGATCATGACCTGAGCCACCCAGGCACCCCAAAAATGTATTCCTTTTTTAAAAAAAGATTTATTTATATGAGAGAGTGAGAGAGAAAGAGAGTGAGGGAGGGACAGTGAGACTGAGTGCGGACCCCAATGTGGGGCTTGATCTCACCACCCTGAGATCATGACCTAAATGAGATGTGAAACCAAAAGTGGGATAATTAACTGACTGAGCCACCCAGCATCCCCTTCCCAGTGGAAATGTTTCTTATCCATTTTTAGATACATGCACTAAGAAATAGTAACAGCTAACACTTTTAGGGTGTTTACTATGTTATGAAAGCCAGATGCTTGCATAAATGCTTTAAAGTGTTACTTAATTTAACCCTTAAAACAACATGTTGAGAAAACTGTAGCACAGAAGGGTTAAGAAACTTGACCAAGATCATACTGGAAAAGGGAAAAAAGGATGAAAACTCAGGGTGTCTGTCTCCAGTGCCCATAGTTACCATCACTACATGAGACTGTCTTTATTCTCTTCTGGGATCAATTTACAAAGCTGTAGGACTGTCACCCATGGCTTTCAAAGGAAAATGATTTTCCTGTTTAAAGTAACACAAAAAACCTTAAGAGATTTCCTTTTGTGTGTAATGATTTTGAATGTCTACTGTTCACTGAGTGTTTCAGAGTAGGCTTGGTTTTTGCACATTCTATCTGGTGCTTGAAAATTTCAAGCAGTTTTGATAAATCTTAGTTACAATGAAACAACACACATTTTGAGGATTTGCAGATTGCTCAGTGCGACTGTGAGGTTTATCTTTACTTAGTTGCTCCTAACCTTTGGCTGAATTTTTAATTAAAACTCAAATAGTAGACTTTATGACTTCCACTGTTATGGAAGAAAGAAAACCAATACGATGTGTTAAAAAACACAACATAGCAGTGACACAAAATCTAAATGAGGGCATGTGGACAATTATAATCAGATCAAATGCTTATATTTAATATTAGATAGATGGCATAATGTTGAAGATAGTGACTCTATCCCAAGTATCATGTTAATTTCACTTTCTCTCAAATATACCAGAGTGTGGTAATCAGAGAGGCCAAAAGGTAAGTGGTAACCAGCAATAATCTCAAACATGGGCACAGCTTGGAGAAGGATGCTTGCTTAGGTTTCTCACTACCTATCCACCAACCACCATGGTATGTGTGGTTGTTGAATCATCTGTTCATTCACTGAATAGGCTGCCCTGAATGCAGACTAAGAGTCCCTCATCCCCTTGCTAGAGTTGGACAAGACCTCTGGCCACTAGGCCCATCTCTCACTCCCTTGAGAGGAGCTGTTGAGATCAAGTCTACCATGTTTCTTCCATTCAGTGCACAAAGTGTAAGGACAAGATCCCTCTAGCCCTGGCCCCGTGTAGCCATGGTGTTCCATGTCTCCTTGCCCTGACCCTGCCATTTCTCTTCTCCTCAGTCTACCAGGTTCTTCCAGTTCCAGTCCCACTGTCCCACTAAGCAAATGCTCCTGTGTCCTTCCTTAACTCCATCTCCAAGGGTTCCCTCCACCTTCTTGCTTTAAATGAAGACTCACTCTCCCTTCAGACCTCCTGGCTTTCTCAGCAGCTCTGTCAAGTGGAGTTTTTTTCTCCCTCATGCAAAGAGGCTTTGTATCCCTGTTGTGTCTCATTGTTACTTTATAGCCTGATTCCCCTGCCCTCTTTTAAATTCTGAAGCTCCTTTGAGGTTAAGCACTGCCCCCTCTTCTTTTTAAGATTTATTTACTTATTTGAAAGAGAGAGGGGCACCTGGGTGGCTCAGTGGGTTAAGCTTCTGCCTTCGGCTCAGGTCATGATCTCAGGGTCCTGGGATTGAGCCCCGCATCAGGCTCTCTGCTTAGCGGGGAGCCTGCTTCCCCCCATCTCTTCCTGCCTCTCTGCCTACTTGTAATCTCTCTCTCTCTCTCTGTGTTAAATAAATAAAATCTTAAAAAAAGAAAGAAAGAAAGAAAGAGATCACAAGCAGGGGGAAGAAGCAGAAGCAGACTCCTTGCTGAGTAGGGAAGCCCGATGGGGGACTCAGTCCCAGGACCCTGATATCACGACCTGATCTGAAGGCAGACACTTAACCGACTGAGCCACTCCTGTACCCTGGGTTAAGGCTCTTTGACTATATCACCCTGGCGTCTGGCAACATCCTGGTCATTCCCTCTTAGCCATCTAAGTCTGTGGCTCACATTCTGTGTCTCGGCCCCCAGATCTGTTATCATCAGAGGTGACTCTAGTCTGCATGGGCTGTGTCTCTAACACACTGGCTGCTCAGGCCCTTGCCCTCTGTATCTGCACTGACCTTCTGGTCTCCAGGTCCACCACCCACGTCTTCTGTAACACCTTGCAAGCACTCATCACCAGGAACTTCTTCTTTCCCACAATAGCCAATTCAGGCATCCCATTGGCTGACCTTAACTTTTCCCCATGCAGCTTGTTTGTTTGGCTACATCTATTATGACCATCCTTTTACTTTAACAGACCCACTGACCCCTGGTTATTCTAAGTTGCTCAGTTTGCTCCCTTCCTCTGCTTACGAACACCAGATTCCATGGTCACAAGCCTAGTGACTGTGCAGCTGTTTAAGACGACAATGACACAGAGTCCCAACAAAAGAGCGTGGATGGGGGGAGGGAAGGTTTCTCATAAGAGAATCTGAATATTGTTGCCAAAAGGTAGAAGGAAGGATACCAGACAGGCTAAGACACCACCAATGACCACACCGATGTCTTCTGCAGTTTCTTCCCGACAGACTGAGTTATTTAGAAGATCTGAGTTATTTGGTTCGCTTTCTGTTCATGTTCTACTTCAACTGCGTATGCCACCTCTTTCCAACTGGAACCAGAAATCTTGGCTCCAAGTCAAGATTTTTTTTTCACAAAGATTTTTTTTTTTTTTTTTTTACAAAAAAAGCTTCTACTTCACTATATACACAGGCACTCTGTGTTCTCCAAAATTGAAATGACTGAAGATATCTTTTCTCAAGGCTGAGAAAACATATGGACGAGAGTATGCTACTTCTCATCGTCTGCAGCCTTCTGACAAGACATCTGCTACAACATTTTTTGTTCTTGGATCATGGACTGTTGTTTGCCAATTGTTTTCATAAATATTAATCCTTGAAATCTTGACTGACATCTAAGTTGTTCTTTTTGGATTCTTTTCTTCTTCGTATGCACCATCTTTAAATAATTGTGTCACAATATAATAAACAAGTTTTTTTTTTCTTATGAAAAGTGCCTATGTTAAAATTGGAGGCTAAAATTTCTAATTCAAAAACTTGTGTTTTCTCTCCTTTTTTTGGTCTTTACATTTGAATTCTCCTTGCTTTTCCTTTACTTAACTGGATTTATTGCTGTTGGAATATGCTTCTGCATTAATTTTGCAAGCAGTCTTTGACTTGAGTTCATAGAAGCACCTCAGGAAGATATTTAAACTTAGCTTCCCCAAGTACTTGATTGATTAAGTCCTAATGTAGTTAACTGTTCTTTCTCAGCCTAAACTTAGGAACTTTAGAGCTGGGTAGGGATTTTTTTTTTTTTTTTTTTAAGATTGATTGATTGATTGACTGACTGACTGATTTAGGAGGGAGAGAGAGAGGGAGAAAGATTGAGAGCACAAGCAGAGGGAGGGGCAGAAGGAGAGGAAGATAGACTCCCTGCTGAGCAGGGGTTCCAACGCTGGACTCCGTCCCTAGACGCTGAGATCATGAACTGAGCCAAAATCAAGAGTTGGATGCTTAACCAACTGAGCCACCCCAGTGCCTCAGTCTGGGTCAGGATTTCAAGCTGGACAAGGAATTGACTATTTAAGAAGTTTACTAATGACAGTCAGTGCATGTTAATTTCTTATCATACTTTTGCATGAGAAGATAATCTTGAAGTCTGTGATGGAAGAAGACTGAGCACACCTTCCATTAGAAGATGTTATTTAATGAATACTGATAAAGTTCTACTGGCCTCTCCCGTGTTTTAAGTAACACAAATGAAGCACTGTCATTGTTGCGGGCACCCTTTGGGGCTCATTCTTATTATACCTGGTCGTTCCTGATTTATTTTGCTGTTACCTCTAAGGCTCAGTAATTCAGCACATTTTAAATTATTTCAATTATTTCTCAGTTAATAAAACAACCTAAGGATGAAAAGACTTCCTCGTAGGTATTTGCCCGTGAGGTCTGCTAGCAGAGTTGTGTGCGTGAAGCCACTGATGCCAAACACAGCTGATGATTAATTGAGAGGGAAGTGTGTTGAACACAATGCCAGAGGATCTTTTCTCCTCAGTAAACTACCTGTTCAATATTGAATTTGATCTCTGCTTTTAAAAATATGTTATAAGATCTCAAGAGGAATGCTCTTAGGTTTTCATATGAGGTTTAGGGTTTTGTTTTGTTTTCCTTTTTTTTTTTTAAGTCAGGATATCTTATTACTAAAGGAGAGCTAATAAATTGGAAAATATAGTACCTTATCAACGTGTGATGAAATTGTTATGTCTTTGGCTCTATCTAGAATCATGTAAAATTATATTTAGGGTAGAAGAGATTTTCATATTTCACTATCTCTAGAGGCTGTGTCAAGGATTGGGAATGTATCTCACAGTCAAAATCAAGCACAGCTTCCTCTGAGGTCTATTGGCAAGTGTCAGCTCTCTTCTACATCTGCCATTTTCTGAGAGTAAAATGAGATTCACATGTTTGCATACCATCTTGCCCATCCTTGCCAGGGATACTTTCTGAAAAAAGCATATTGAATATTTTTGCTGTGCCTCTATTTTAGGGAGAAAAGTGAATCTCACAAAAATTGGGAGCTGTTCCAGGGTTGGGCCAGAAGTCAAGGATTAGACGAAGGGCCCATTCTGGGGGTGGGGGCGAGGAGTGGTGGTGACTGCTGGGACAGCTAGTGATTCCATGCAGTTAAGAGGATGTACGTGTTGAGCAGTGTTCTGCCATGTCAGGGATTAGCACCAGAGAGGATTATTTGGAGACAAGCGTGGCCTTATTTGCATGGTTTCAGTCAATAACCAGTACCTACTGAGTGTTGTATCATACTCTGTGGTAAGATACAAAGGAATGAAATGATACCACCTGTATGCATTTTCTGAGGCTGCCGCAATGATGCACCACAGACTGGTAAACAATAGAAATTCATTGTTCTGGAGCTCTGGAAGCTAGATGTCCAAGATCAAGATGTCAGCAGGATTGGTTCCTTATAATGGAAGGACATGTTCCAGGCCCCTCCTTGCTTATAGATGGCCATCTTCTCCCTGCGTCTTTATGTGTTCTTTCCTATGTACATCTGTCTGTGTCCAAATTTCCTCTCCTTATAAGGATACCAGTCATATTGGATTAGAGCCCACCCTAATGACTTGGCATTCAATTTAATTATGTCTTTAAAGTCTGTCTCCAAATATGGTTCTACTCTGTGATAACAGGGTTTAGGACTTCAACATATGAATTTTTGGGTGATGCAGTTCAGCCCATAATACCACTTTAGTCGTTAATCTACTCATACATAGGACATGTACAAAAGTTTCCTGTGTGTTTCTCCTGTGCTCATTTTGTTGAGGGCAATCAAACACCCTTAGCTGATTGCTGGGATCCAGGAACAGATCTTTAGGGAGTTATTTCTAAGCATTATTATTTAAGTCAGTCTAAACCAACAAGGAGGCATAGAAAAGGGATTTTGCTTTTCTCTTATTTTTAACTTAGGCTAATGGTGAAAGGAAATAGTTGATTGGCGTAAAGACTCCCGTGGCACTGAGAAGTACATTGGTAGATGTTTGAGCATAACATTGAAACATTATATATGGATCTGACTAGTCCTGAAAATGCAAAATGGGAAAATTTGAAAATTTGATAGAATTTCAATTTTAATATTGGTGATATTCCTTAGCTTTGGACTGTCTCTCAAAAGTACGTCGAGTTTATTTCTTGAGCATTTTGATAAATGTTTCAGCAGAATCATGAAATATTGCAAGTTTCAGGTATGATCTTTAGAGTTTCTGTATTCTTACAAGTTGAATTAAAATATTATTCCGGGCTGTTGTTTTGGCAATTTATCATTCTGTTTCTCTCATAGCAAAATACACACTTAAAAATTCTTCCTTGAAAAATGTCCCTTTTCTGGAGGAGTGTTTCATCCTGTTTACAAGTATTTGTAAACTCTAAATGCACAATTTTACTATTTATTTTGCTAAGTGACCAGTTTTTATTTTTTATTTTATTTTTTAAATTTTTTTTTGTGGTAGTGACCAGTTTTTAAATGATTATTTCTAATACCCACATAAAGATCAAGTGATTTTTTTAAAAAAATGACACAAACAGGGACACTGCTTTTATCCTGGCCCCAGTGCCTTATTCCTTGTACCCGTATGGGGGAGATAACAATGAAATGAGAAGTTCTCACTGTTTTAAGAAAGAAAAAGATGCAAATTACAGGATTAATTACTTTTATAAATATCCTGGTTTATTGAATATTTTTTCTGATACTGTAGGGCAGCATTGTTTTATTTTCTTAGGTGCAAAGTTTTCCTACTTGTATATTTTAAACCAGTTCTGTCATACTGACAAAACTAGGATAAGCAGCGTCCAAAAAAATAGTAAGAGTTCAGGATACATTCCAGACTAATTCCTTCTGTCCTCAAACAAGTAACTATTTGCATAGCTAAGTTAAGATTATTGATCATTTTTGTTTTGATGCTGATATCATCTTTCTGATGAGACTCTAAGTCATTAGCTTACTTCACTAACTGCGCAGAAAAAGGGAATTTTTTCATGGATCATTCAGAGATGTTTATACATATAGGTAAATGCAGTAAACATGAGGCATAGAACTTGGTAGCAGGAAATCAAAGGTGTAAGTGAGAAAATACCTCGTGTTAAAATGAGACTAAGGCTCATTATTCTGGAAGTGGAGGGTCAATTTAAGTGATCTGAGAATAACAATCACCAGAGCATTGTTACTGATGTATCACGAAGCTAAGAAGAATGGAAAAATCCAAAAGCAGCCTTTAAAACCAGTATTTTTCTAAATTTGGTTTTTACTTCAGTTTGATATACATGACCAATATGTGCTAAATGGTTAGAAGCAGGTTACAGAATTTAATGTGAAAATCATGTGTCCGATTTTATAGTTCACTGTTATTTTCTGTGCATTTATTGAAATGTCTTACACACATAATGCTGCAGAGCGTTATGCTTGTTTGTATTTCACATTTGCCTCAGATATTTCAGTGGGCAGAATATAATAAGGTGCATTAGAAAAGTCCAATGAATATTTATGGTAATCCAAGGGAACCACACACAGAAATGAACTCGCTTGGTTCCCAGACATCTATCTTTCATCTTACTCTTAAGGGTATTTAAGATTAAAAACAATTTGCTATAATTGATTTATTTTACCAAATATACAAAGCATTCAGTGACTATATCCAAACCTAAAAATGTTGATAGTTCACCCCTAAAAGTGGGTTTAAATTGAATCCAAGAGGATTTACTCTAAAAAGTTTTATTTTGGTCTTATCTATCATCAGGTCTTCTTTGTTGAATATAATTTTTTATGATTTAATATTTATAAATTAGGTAGCATGCATTTAGAGAACCCAAAATGAGAAAATAAAATATTTCTGGAAAGAAGTATTCCTTCTTTTCCTTCTGAACATATTGATACAATCCCATGTAGATAAACTACAGTGTTTGACAAAGCTACATGCATGTGAGGGCGCCTGGGTGGCTCAGTCAGTTAAACAGCTGCCTTCAGCTCAGGTCATGGTCCCAGGGTCCTGGGATCGAGCCCCATGTTGGGCTTCCCCTCTCCCTCTGCCTGGCGCTCTGCCTACTTGTGCTCTCTATTTCTCTGTCAAATAAATAAATAAGATCTTAAAAAAAAAAAAAAAGCTACACACATGTGGCCTTTCTATCCAGAACAATATTCATACCATTTAAGAACCCAGTAGGGGGGACCTTAAGGTTGAGACTGACCTCAGAGAATCCCACATCAAGTAATGATACTGGAAGCAGTAGGCAGCAGATATTGTGTGTGGAAGTGATGGCCATGTTGACTACAGTTGTTCATAGCCCTTTTTGGTGGGCCAAATGTAAGAGTCCTTCTCCTACATTTACTTCCGAACAATCAAAAAAAGAAAAAAAAATCTCTAGGATTACTGGGGAAAACAATCCTCAGCAAATAATATTATTGGAAGATTATTAACATTGGCAACACAAAAATGAAGTGTCCGTGATATAAACATGAACCCAAGAGAATAGTCTATATAATTTTAAGTATTCTGTAGCATCTGGGTCTTTCTGTGAGCCTTCAGATCTATGGAATTCCAGAATGAATTATTGAGAAATCAGCTAGTTTTCTGACCCCATATAGATGAGAAAAAATATATATCATCTATAGATTCTTGACTGAATGGAACTATTAAATACGAGCTTAATCGACCTGACTCTGTACACAGATCAAATATGGCCTTTAAGGTAACCTTGCACAACATCAAGAGCACTGGTCTGGGACATAGGGGCTCTCACTGCATCATGATTAGCTGGGGGATCTTAGGCCCCTCGGTTCTCACCTGCCTCACCCATCAAGTTAAATTAAAAGCCAAAGCCAGACCAGATGATCTTCTGAGGTCCCTTCTCATGTTTCTCTGACTTTCCTTCTGTTCTGCAGATTTAGATTCTTAATGTCAAGACAGAGTAAATAAATTCCTATTGAGAAATATCAGAGGATAGACTTAAGCTGCCGCCCCCAAGATCATAATCAAAAAATTTATTAAGCTGCTTCACAAGATTATAATAAAAATAAAAATTTGAGCTGTCTAATCCTCACAATAACTGTATGACGTATGTGTAATTTCAACCTCCATTTTGTAAGTGACGAAACTGGAGTTTAGGGAAGTTAAGTCATTTGCCTCAGGTTTCACAGACAGACCCAGGTGACCTGGCTGGGTTTAGAACTGAGGCAGGATGGTTCCTAGGATCTTTGCTCTTTAATACTAAATTACTTTGTGTGTCTCTTTGGGCACAAGCATTTGTGAGAAGAGTGAAAGGGGATGGGGGTTTGTGTTTCATGTGGGCTGTTAAGGGAATGCCTCTTTTTTTTTTTTTTTTAAAGATTTTATTTATTTATTTGATAGAGATCACATGTAGTCAGAGAGGCAGGCGGGGAGAGAGAGGAGGAAGCAGGCTCCCTGCTGAGCAGAGAGCCCGATGTGGGGCTCGATCCCAGGACCCTGAGACCATGACCCGAGCCGAAGGCAGAGGCTTTAACCCACTGAGTCACCCAGGCACCCCAAGGGAATGCCTCTTTGACAAGGTAGTAATACCTGACAGAGACTCGAGGAAGGTCAAGGGGCACACCAGGCAGATATGCAAAGGACAGGAAGCAGTGAGTGCTAAAGACCCAAGCTATGAGCTGGCTTCCTGTATTTGAGTAGCAGCAAGGATGACAGCGTGGCCAGGGAGGAGCTGGTGTGGTGATGCGTGGCACTAGGTCATGAGACCAGAGAAGTGTGAGAAGGACCAGATCGTGTAGGGCTTTTAAGGACATCATAAGACCTTTGGTTTTTCCCCTGAGTTAGATGGGAAGCCAGTGGAGGGTTTGGAGTATAGGAGTAAGTTAAGTCTGATTGATGGCTTACAAGGACCACTGTGTGTGTCTGCTTACAGAGAGTGCCCTGAAGGGAGAAAGCTGGGGGGGATTGTTAAGAGGTTATTGCAGTCATCTGGGGGAGAAGTGAAGGATGAACCAGGGTGATAGCAGTGGAGGTGGGAAGTCATAGGATTCTGGGTATCTAATGAGGCTGAAAGGAACAGATTTTGCTGAGGGATTGAATGTGAGGTATAATAGAAAAATGAGTCAAAAACAACGCCAACAAGTGTGGACTGAATGACTAGAAGAGTGGAGGTGCCATTTATTGTGAAGAGAAGAGCATGGGAAGAGCCTCACCCACCTTGTGTCACTAGGGCTCAGAGCAGCAAATAGGGATATTATGGAACTGAACTGGTTAGGTGCAGACTTACTCGTACTCCTCAGATGAATACAGAAAGCTAAGGCAATGCATTCTAGCCAAGTAAGCATGTCCCCTTTGTGTGGTATTTTGAGCAGGCAAATGGCAGCAGTATCAAAAGGGAAAATACAGCTTTAATTTGGAGGAAGATTGAATTTCATGAGTGATGAACCTGAAATTAAGAAAGATATGTAATATAAAGTTTCATTCTTCTACAATGTACAGTAATTTTGAGCAGGATTTCTGCAACTGGTGAAGAAGTGTTATTCCAGTATATTTTTCCCTCCTTAGGTTTTCATAAGGATGAATGTTGTTACAGTAAGTGACTAAGGATGAATTTGGAAGAGGATGATAGGACAGACACCATTTTCTGGGATAGATGTAGTGTTCCTAGAACATGTAAGTGTGTTGGATCATATATTGAGCTCTGTAGCCCCCAAAGAAAGTTTGATTTCCTGTATGGCTCTGATTCAAACAATGGTTAGTCTTAGGGCTCAGGGAAGCCCTTTGTGTAATATCCCATTCCCAGGATTTAGAACAGTTGAGAGACAGGAATCATTCAGATCGAGGCCAGAATGCAGCTTAATATCTTCAGTGTCCAGCTGGAAAACATCTTTGAGATCCATGGATGTTTTCACTGATATTTTGCTCCAACCTAGTAACACTGCCATGCTTGCCCAAAGGGTCAGGCCTCTCAGAGTCTCACAGAGAGCGGTGCAGAACTCACACACTCCTGCGGTGGGGAAGAACTCAGGAGGGGCTTTCCCAAGCATCCTCTTATTCCTTCTTTTCAACTCACTAATCAGATAAAGTATTTCCCCTTTCCAGGGGCGTGGGTGATGAGTGAGTGGACTTGTATCAGCAACTCCCATTGATTCTGCCTAAAAATGTTTTCTGGAATGCACTGCACCTGGCCGTTTGTGTGCCCCAAGACCCCTGGTGAGCTCATTCCCCTGAACCAATGCATCATCATCTCCTGTCCCGACCATATACTATCTCCCAATTCACCTCTCTACTTCCAGCACTTGTAACCTCCAACCCATTATTTCCATAGAATTAGAGCTGCAAATCATGGATCACATTATGCCATTCTATTAAAAGCCTTTGATGTTTTTCTCTTGCTCTTTAAAAGAACATTCACGTTTTTACCAGAATAAGTACCTGCTTGACCTGCTTTGAGCCACCTTCTTAACTTCTCTCCCTTGTTTTCCTATAGTGTAGCCACAGTGGTGTCATTTCTATTCCTCTGCCTGGAGTGTTGTTCCTCTGGCTGTTTGTACACCTGACTGCTCTTATCCTTCAGATCTCAGCTCAGATGCCTGCCTTGACAACTCTATCTAAATAATTTTTTCCAAGAGCACATGGGTGGCCCAGTCAGCTGAGTGCCTGACACTTGCTTCTAGCTCAGGTCATGATCTCAGGGTCGTGGGATTGAGCCCTGCATGGGGCTCCGTGCGTGGTGCGTAGTCTGCTTAGAATTCTCTCTCTCTCTCTCCCCTCCTCTCCCTCACCCCCTCACTCTCTTTCTCTCTCTCTAAAATAACATCTTTAAAAAATAAAATAACTTTTTCCACTTGTTCTTTTTTAAAACATCCTGTTCATTACCTTTTATACTACATTTTAGAAAATGCAAACACCTAGATTCACTTTTTGTTACTGTTTACCTGTTTATTGTTTGTTTCCCTCACTAGACCCGTAACTCCACGAGGGTCAGAATCGTGTCTTTTGCGTTTATTACTGACTCTGCAGTGCATACCAGTGTCTTGGATTACTCAGGAATCGTTTGTAAAATGAGCAAAGAATGCAGCCTGCATACGCAGAGAAGAAAGAAAGTGGCAGAGCAGGCTGCGTGAGTGTGAGCAGAGAGAGGGCTGGACAGTGTGCAGAGAACTGTACAAGTCGCGCGGGAGTCCTCTGGCTCCAGGGACCGGGCCAGCCTCGCCGCCGCAGCGTTAGCCGTGGCGGCCGGGGCTGGAGACTGGGGCCTGGGGCTGGGCTGGAATGACTGAAATAGTCTCAGGGGTGAGTGGGAATTGTGTTCAAAGAAGGAAGCAAGAGGTGAGTAGCAGAAGAACCGTATCAAGCAGCAGGCCTGATAGGGTGAGTTCAGGTTGTAGAGAGAAGATGCCAGAGAACGTCAGGAGTAGTGCCTCGTGTGGAAGACGGAAGCATAAGCTCAAAGGAGTCCAGGCTCTGGTTTATGAACAAATCATCCCAAGCACTATTCTTGTCGGGAGTAATCCTGTTTATAGGGTGCAGAGTTGTATTTCATAAGTGCTAGGACAGAAATTTGGAGAGTAAAGCTAACTTATAGAAGGTCTTTTTTTTAATTTTAAGATTTTATTTTATTTACTTGACAGAGAGAGATACAGTAAGAGAGGGAACACAAGCAGGGGGAGTGGGAGAGGGAGAAGCAGGCTTTCTGCTGAGTAGGGAGGCCGATGTGGGGCTCCATCCCTGGACCCTGGGATCACGAAAGGAGCTGAAGGCAGATGCTTAATAACTGAGCCACCCAGGAGCCCCCTTATACAAAGTCTTAAAGTCAGAGCTGGAGGAGCAGAATTCGCCTTTCCCTCACCCTGAAGCTACTGAGAAAGATTTTTGATCAGTAAAGGTAATCCTGCAGGTGGCATTGGTGACAGATACTGTGAGCTGAGAGGTCAGGGAGGAGAGGATTGTCATAGGCCAGCCGAGAGCTTAGGAAATATATTTCTGAGGCCATTTCATTTTGGAAGGATGGATTTTTTATGTCTGTCATGAATCCTGAACTAAAAACTATTCATAGGAAGCTATTGTGCAGTCAATGGAATGAGGACATGGCCTTTGGGAAGCTTTATGAGTAGAAGGGTTAGCGGGAACGTAAGACAATCTCTTCTCCGCCATCCCTTGCCTTCCGTGTTGACACTGTCCTCATCACAGGGATACTCAGGTTTTGCATTGAAATTGAAATTTCCTTTTCCTGTCTCTTCTCTAAGATGATTAACGGACAAGGAGCCTGTAAAGCTGGGCTGTAGTATTCCAACACATCAGTAGGTGTCGCCATCTCATAGAGTGCTTTAGCCCACTCAGACTTTCTCAAGTGCATGGCTTTAAATGATAGAAAATAAATCAGTGTTTTATTTTATCCCATATTTTGAGTTCTCACTCCATAGTTATAAGGATTTATTCAGGTCACAGGAAATTAAATTTTTCCCTAAAATTGTAAATGACTGTAAATAATCTCATTATTTACAATGACATAGTCACATATTCAGAATTTTTTTGGTGATAATTTTGTATAGTACAGTTGGTAGGCTGTTTAATTTTAGCTACTGTAATATTAAATAATTTATTTTAACAATAGTTTAATATTTGGTGGAGCTATAGACACAACCAGAAAAAATATAGTTTGTGTACTTGGTTTTCATTTTTTTTCCTCTATATGTAACATTTCCGCCATCACAGAAAGTTCTATTAGACAGCCCTGGTATAGATTAAACTGATCTCTTTCATTTTAAAAAAAAACAACAAAACAAAAAACTGCAGGCATCACTGCGTGCCTGAGTTCAAGATCTTACACATAGATATGTTTAAAAAAAATCTAAAACAAGATATGACTAAGAATTTATTTTCTTAGTATATTTCATTCTCAGTTTTGGATTTTTTTTTTACATTGTTAGGGCACAACATTAGCAATAAAATGTAAAGAAGGCAAGGGTTAAATCTCTAGGTGTGTATATATATATATATATTACAATGTTTATTTTTAATTTATTTTTTTACATACAATGGAATATTACTCAGCCAGTAAAAAAAGAATGAAATCTTGCCATTTGCAATGACATGGATGTAGCTAGAAAGTCTTATACTAAGTGAAATAAGTCAGTCAGAGAAAGATAATTACCATAGGATTCCACTCATATGTGGAATTTAAGATACAAAACAGATGAATATAGGGGAAAAAAGAGACAAACCAGGAAACAGACTCTTAACTATAGAGAACAAACTGATGGTTACCAGAAGGGAGAAGGACGGGGGATGGGCTAGATGGGGGATGGGCATTAAGGAGGGCACTTGTGATGAGCACTGGGTGTTGTATGTAAGTGATGAGTTACTAAATTCTGTACCTGAAACTGATACTACACCATATGTCAACTAACTGGAATTTAAATAAAAACATGAAAAAAGACCAATATTTATAAATCTAATAGCATTTCTAGAAAACCAGATATACTCAATATTTTAAAAATGCATCTTCTAACTGACCCCTGGAAATAAAATGATAAGAGGAGCCTAGGAACCTCTGTGGCTCCCATTTAGGAACAGATAACTCATGTTGGACAACTGATTATACTCTACGTTGTGCGTTAAATATATTTATTATTCTCATGCCTTCCCAATTTGAAAATTCGTTTGAAATGGCAAAGATAATTTTGTATATCTTTAACGTCTAGGAAAAGCACACTATTTTCCTTTACTCTCAGACTTTACTTCCAGCCACCAATTGTATGAGTTTTTCCCCACTGACCAATTCTCTACCACCAGCTGGTGTCCTTCAGTGTAACTCAGTTTTGCGAGGTCTACCTGGTGGTAGTGTCAGACCCCACTGCCTGAGGGCTCAGTCCCACGAGGCTACTCCCTTTCTAAGATGCCAATTGCAAGTCTAGGTTTTTACCTTTGCTTTTGACCAACCTACCAGAAATCCGAGGTTCCCGGGACGCCCTCCTCAGGTTTGATAATTTGCCAGAGGGCCTCACAGAACTAAGGAAAAACAGTTCACTTACTAAATTATAAGGTTATTCTAAAAGAATACAAGTTAAGAAGAGCCTGATGGAAGGGCCACTCCAGACACACCACCCTCCCAGTACCTGCACGTGTTCACAAACTGGAAGCTTTCTAAACACATCCTTTAGGGATTTTCAGGGAAGTGTCATCAGGCATGATCAGTGGTTAAGGCCATTTCCAGTCCCTCGCCCTACTCTGGAGAATTGGGGTGGGGGGTGCGGGCTGAAAGGTCCAAACTTCTCATTGTGAGTTGGTCTCTGTGGTGCCCAGTCCCCAACCAGCAGCCCATCAAGAGTTGCCCCTTAAAGCACAAAAGATACTTCTATACCCCAAGAAATTGCAGTGGATTTAGGGGACCTGCGTCAGATGCTCTCTCACTTGGGCAATGATGAGAGTTTTAGGGGCTTCTTGTCAGGAGCCAGGGTCAAAGACCAAATACCAGCAGGAACCAGGGACAGAACCCTTTATACGGATTTCTTATTATTCCCCACTCGGTTGTTTGAAAAAGGACAGTAGAATATTTGATAGCTGCTTTCTCTCTTGCTAGGTTAGAAGCCGCAGCGTTCTATGTGTCTTTTATCCTGGTAAATGTTGTGTGCTGAATGACTGGTTTTAATGAACTGTTTCTACCAGTGGGGAAATGGCCCCTGTTTTATTTGCTGCTATGTAAGTCTCAGAACATGTGACTGTCCATGTGAACACTCTGTGCAGATTAAAACTGCAGGACATGATTGGAGGAGACACGAACTGCCAAGCCACCGAGGCGGCTAAGAAGGCGTCCGGTGCCAACGACAGCATGGGCTTATGTAAGACCTGCAGTGTCTGGCACCGGGCTCCACTAGAGACACATCACGTGTTGTGCAATGCTCTTGGCCCTGAAATTCAATTAGATTGCTTTGAACGATCCGTGAGTCTGCATGAGATAAGCTTTTACTGCTCTACACTAGAAAGCAAATGGGTTGATTAGCTGCACATAAATTGATAAATGGCCATTGTAATTTGAGCAATGTAATATTTGCACTCTCTGTATATCATCGTGCCACCAAGGGGCAGAATTTAAGCATTATGTAACCTGGAGAAATAATGGGGTAGAAAAACCCAACCGTCACGACTAGAGAAAATATATTTTCTTACAGACACTTAGCAGTAGTTTTTTTGTTGTAGTTATTTGTTTTTATAGATTTTGCCATTATTTGGGGGACTCTGCTTAAAGGCTGCCGGTATTTTTTTTTAATGCCATGATCTGTGAATGAGAATAAAGGAATTGACAGTGTGATAATTTTGGTGGGGTGGGGAGGAACTTTATTGGAATGGATTTTAAATTGTGAGTTCAAACAGCCATTTAGTACTGAGCAGATTTACTTTCATTGTGAACTTGCCATTGATCAATTTAAGGAGTTGGGAACCATTAGAATTTAACCTCATATTGTTTGGCTGAGACCCTTTGATATCTTTTCACAAAAGGAGATCTGGTATGAAGGAGGAAATATAATAGTAGAGATCTTAGAAAGAAGGTGAGGGTGATTATCATACTAAGGGTTTTAAAGAACCACTGGGAAACCACCAAAATCAGTGATGTGAGCTTGACTTTCCTCCTTCTATCCCCGTTTTCCTCCAAATAGGACTTAAGGTTTTTACTGAAAGCCCTGGTAAGAAGTTGATGTTCATTAGAATTGTTTGGGACACTGAGTTGAAACCTACGCCCGGATACTTATACAGAGAGCTCCCATTTTGTTATATCTACAGGGATTAAGTGTACAGTTCCTTTGTGACTTTAGGTGAAAAGGTCTTGAATTGTAGTAAAACCAGTGCCGTTGTAATTTCCTCCCTATTGGAAGAAGGCTTTTATTTCTGACCTATCTTTTGAAAACCTTCTCAAGACACAAATTTTCTCCATGTAACCTTATATCCTGACTTTAATTCAAGTGGATATTCATGAATGAGTTTTTTTTTCCTAATAAGTCATATTAAAACCCAGATTTTAACAGGTTTTTATTTCAATAGATTACCTAAATTTTGTGAGGTTCAGCATGCCATGGGTATTTCCCATTCATTAATTTTTCTAACTCTCTGCGGTAAGTTGTTATTCCATTTAACCAAAGGGGAAACAGACATGTAGAGAGGTCTAATGAACTGTTCAGGGTCACGGTGCAAGGAGGTGACTGGGTAGGGTTCCAAAACAGATTGTAAACATTTTATCCCACTATAATAACGGCCCCCAAATGCAGTTCCATGGACTGGTACCAGGCTGGCCCATATTTCAAGGAAATTCTATTTTATTATGCCTAGAGTAAAGGTCTGGGAATCTATCATTTTTAAAAAGCTTCCCAGATGATTCAGATGCAAGATCAGAGCTGGTAGCTACTTTATGTCCAATATTCTGAGCTGTAGAGATAGCATCAGAACATCTCTATTTATGCTGTACTTCACATATATTTTTCTGTTCATCCACCTAATGTGTACATAAATATATAATTTCCATATATATAATATGTATATTAATATATATATGTGTGTGTATATGCACATATATATATATTCTTGCAGATTCAAACCAAACCAAACAGTAAAAATAGAATTAATTCTCTTTTGTCTCTTTGTAAAACTTTAATAAAAATATATTTTTCTAGAATAGACATGAAATATTCTGTGACTAACATAGTAGTATTTTTTAATAGTCAAAAGAATAGAGTGGGAAATGTAATTCAGTAAGTGGCAGCTGCTGTAAAAAGGCTAGTATCCAGGTCTTAAATTGATGCTAGCTGGTGTAACTTTGTTAATGAGTGAATTCAGAGTTGGTTTAATGAGTTGGTGATAGAGAGATGCTCTTTATTGTCAGTGAATGTAACTTGGTGATGGGTCTTTACAAAATAATAGAAAGGGACTGGCTCATCCCTTTCCCTATCATAACTGAGTCTGTGTCCCCCCCCCTCCCCCGGCCCCCAACCTTTCCTGTTTGCATCTTTAAAAGATGGTATATAATCCATCATTGCTGGAGCTGGGACTCCATGAACACCTTTCTTTTCTTTATCCCCCTTCCCCACCATCTTTCTGCAAACATCCTCTTGTTTTGTACCACAAACATGTGTTTTAAAGGAGAATGTTTGGAAAGGCCAAATTAAGTCTGTGAAGCTACATGTTTCATGACCCAAGTATCATGGCTCAGGCTTTGAATAGACTCCAGAGGGGGCTCTGAATGCGTACAACAAATCTGAAAATTGACAGTTCTAAGTTAATAAGCTGGTTACAGCTAACTTTGTAGAACATGCACTTTCTAGGGACACAGTCTTAATGTTTCAACTGTCATAGTGCATTTACCAAGTGTATGGCTGGGAGTTAAGGCATTTTTTTTTTTTTTTGCTTAAATTTTATTATTTACATAACACCCATATTACATAATAAATAGCAGTAATTTTTCATTTCATTTCATTTACAAATAAATAATTGTGTTATGGTTTTCTGAACCTCAGTCATGAGTGAATAAACTTTTCTTTGCAAATGAACTAAATGTTAATCTCAGCTTTGCATAACTACGAAAAATGCACTGCCACACAAAAATGTCTTCAGGTAATAAAACAAATGAAATCAGCATTATACAGGTTGCTTAGGTGGAGTTTCTTCTTGAGGATTTATACCATTGAAAGGAAGCTGCTCAAGGACACAGTGTCTGGGTCTTCAATGTACTTTCTTACTAGTAACTAGTATTGCAACATTAATGTGATGAAGTTTGGTCCAGGACGTAATTTATCACCGTACTCTAAAAAGAAACAAATTGCATTTTTACATAAATGAATTCTCCCCAATTCCTGACATATTTTGCTATAATTTTTCAAAGTTCTACCAGCCTATAGAAGATCCGCACCCACGAATGTCTAATAAAATTCATAAGTAGTATGTGCTTTAAAAAAATAAAAAGAAAGATTTCTTTGATGCATTAGGTTTGAGTGAGGAACAGAAAAAACACAAGGTATTTTAACAGATTATTTAATATAAAGAATTGCTAACTGGGAATCGAAGAAATAAAAGAGAATACCACAGTGTTATCCAGATAGCAACTTTAAGAAGCAGCTGTCACTCCTAGGGCTGGAGCAAAGGGAAGAGATGGGAATCGCTAAAACTTAAAAATGCAGAGGATTGCATTTGTGGCTGGATGCAGACATATGAGACCACCAGCAAAGGCCACGTGCAGATGTTCCTGGGGGAAGGGCATGATGGAAAAACTACAGATTGGGTTAGCTAACTGGCTATGGACAGGAACCAGCCCTGCCAGAATACTGTGTGGCTGGAATGCCACTCCCAGGAACCAGAAGCAAAACCACGAAGTCAACAGGAAGCCCACCGGAAGCAGACAAGAAGGAACATGTATCTTTCTCTAGTCGTGCAGCTCCCATTCATGCCTTCTATCAGCAGAGCCTTCCCTAGAGCCAGTCAGCCAAGTACAGACGTGATTTATAAAATTCCAGCCCCACCATCACAAGGACCTGTGTGGAGCTGAGAGGCAATAGCTTAATAACGGGTATGCTGAAGTTTCTTTGAGAATCTTAAAATTCTCTCAAGTTATTTTACATTCTTAGGTGATATACCACATAGAATAAAAATATAAAGAGAATAGTTTCTCAACTTCATGCCCCATGTATCCTGTTCCCACCCTTCCACCTACCTCCGACTAATCACCATGGTTAGTTTCTTAGGCATACACAAGCAAACATAAAATTATAATCTTATCTCTGTAATCATATTAGTTATCGTACCCCTATTTTGCACCTTGCCCTTTTTGCCTAACAATATATCTTTGATTTTGCTGAATCAGGATGTAGAGAGCTTCTTTGTGTTTTTAAATCTCATTACCTTAATGAATTCTCTTACTGTTTTCATAGCTTTTCACTTTAATCTCTTTGGTACTCACAGGATAAAATGACATCATCTGCAAATACTGATAGTTTCCAAATTTTCTATCTCTAAGATCATTTCTCTCTGCTAATTGTTTTGGCTTGTACATCTAGCACAATGTTAAATATTAATGGTAATAGTGAACATCTTTGTCTCTTCCCGGTTTTATTGGGAGTGCTTCTAATATTTCCCATTAAGCATGGTGTGTTTTGGGGGATAAGAGAAATATATTTATTTTGTTAAGGAAGTATCCATTTATTGAGCTTATTTTTTAAAATCAGAAGTGATGTTGAATTTTGTGAAATATTAGAGCATGACCATATGACTTTTCTTTTTATACTTAATATACGATGTAATATATTTCCTTACACTTAATGTACTGTGCAATATATTTCCTCACACTTTCTACTTTGTTAACAAATTTCCCAATATTTCTAGTCTTGAGCCATCTTTGGATTCCTGGAACAAACTGCACTGGGTCACGGAATTTGCGCACACACACACACACACACTGATAATTATAAAAAGGTTGTAGGGATTTATTATTGTTAATCACTATTTGTTAGGTTTTTGTATCAGTTTTACTTGTTTCATAAGAATAATTTGGAAGTTTTTCTTGTTTTCCTCTGCTCTGAATCCATTAAAGAACATCAGAATGATCTCTCCTTTAAAGTTTGGTAGAATTTCCCTGTGAAACTATCCAGGCTTTGTACTTTTTGGGTGTGTAGCTCTTTGACAATTTCCTCTGTTGGAAATCATCCTTTGAGATTTTCTCTCTCATTTTGGTACGATTTTGGAAATTTTATCTTGCTAGAAAATTATCCTTTTGGCTTTCAATAAATTTTTTTTATGGAGATGAAAAACCGTGTTGACCATAGAGAATCTTACGATCGTTTGTTTTTTGTTTGATTATTTCCCCTTTATATTATGTTACTTAGTGCTTTAACATTTTATTTTTCTTTCTTTACTGGATTGTCTGACTGTTAATCTTTGTCTTTTTTTTCCCCCCAAAGGGCAAGTTTTCAAAAATTTACTAATCCTATTTATTTTCTTTTGTAACCTGTTACATTGTACTTCTTATTTAAAAATTCATCTGACTTAAATTTTTGCTATTTTTTATTTTTTGATTATGACGTTTAACTTACTTTAATTGCTATGAATATTCAAGGCTGTGGCTTTTTCTCTCAGTACCACTTTAGCTCTATTTTATAGCATCTCTTTCTATATAGGAATTTATTTACTATTGTTTTCTAGAGATTCTGAAGTTCAGTTTGAATTTTCTCTCTCGCCCAAAAGTTGTTTAATGAGAGTGTATTATTTTCCAGACACAAGGGATTTAAAAAAATTTTTTGTATTATTGCAGTAGCATTGACATACAATGTTATATTAGATTCAGGTGTACAACATAGTGATTTGACATTTCTATACATTACTCAATACTTTCATATCCTTTTTATATATTTTTCTGTTGATACAACCAGTAATTTACAGGAGGTCTTTGAAGGTGCAAAAGCTCTTTCCTTTTCTGCCATCACAAAGGTAGAACAGACCCTATGAATATGGCCTACTCTGATGATTGCTTTTGTAGCCTCTGTATCTCTCACGTCGCCTTTCCTCACCCTCATTCTGACTTCTGGTGGTACCGTATGGAAGGAGCTTGCATTTCTGGTGGGCTCCTTAACTTCAGGAGATACGTTTTTGCCTTTCTTTCTTGGGGCTGCTGCTGGGCGGTTTGACCTCTCTCACGGCTTCTTCCCTTCACTTTGTCCTCCGTGGTTTCTGCCTGACGGCTGCTGACAGGGGCCGCCCTCACATGGCCTCTGGAGCCTTCAGATTGTATCTGTCTCTTCTTTGTGCTGAAAATGAAGTTTTCAGGGCTTCCTTTTATTCTCCTTGTGGTTTTTATTGATTTCCATGGAAGCATCATGATATCAAATGAATTAGCCATACATAGACTGGAAGGCAAGATGTGCTCTTAAAGAATAGCATTTTTATATTAGGGCTTTGATGGTTTACACAGGTAATGCAATAATTGTGGCAGGTGCTGTACAAATGCGGAAGTGAAATAATGTTCAGACTTCCCCAAAAAAGTCACTGTGGAAGATGAGAGAGATGCTACTTTTGCCTTTCATTTCCAAAAAAAAAAAAAGAGAAAAAAAAAAGCTTTAGTATTGGAATTTGGTACTAGTATTTGGATAGTCCAGGAAGATTATTTTCATTAGTAAATGATATAAAGCTTCTGGTTTCCTTTTTTTTTTTTTTTAAATGCATAGGTTAGGTTCTTTTTTCTCTTTCTCTTGTTCTCTTGCTGGTACTGAAGCAAATTTGTTCAATCTGAGTAAGATTTTTATGGACCCTGTTTTTCACTGTTCTTTTAGGTATCTTCTTACTTTTGATAGTGCAGAATAGGTTACTGAATACTGAGGTAGAAATTAATTTGTATATTTGTTAAACTGTTCAGAGTTTCAGACAGTACTTTTCTACCATCTTACTTTTAGTTACTGGGAAAATATAGAGATTGTGTTCTGTTTGAAGGCTGTCTCCCCCCCCACCCCTCTGTCTATTGTTATAAATCCAGACCAGGGTAGATAATTATGTTTTGCTTGAAGAATTAATCGTAGTTTAAATGTAAGTTTTAATTGATAAATTAAAATGAAAAATTTTAAAGTCAGCTGTTCATGAAATCTTATTCCTTTTTGGTTATTGTTAGTAACCAAGGTTAAAGTAGCTTGAATTAAGATGAAAAGTGAAGCTTTAGAATTAATTTCTTTTTTAAAATACAGTTCTCAGCAACAGCCAGAAAATAAATGAACTGATATCAGTGTTCCAACAGTATAACTATCATACGGTGGCAAGTTCCTGGAGCTGACAATTTTCAAATGATAGTAGCTGGTTATATAAGTCACCCAAGATGGCTTAATGTACTATTATTTCCAGACAGAATTGGAAATAACACGTGCCAAGCCAACAGGCAGTCAGACGAAAACATAACAATTTACTTTCCAATAATTATCATCACCTCTAGCCAGGCTGGAACTTGATTGATCCAGGACAGAGGAATATCTTTTGTATGGATCTATTTCAAGCTCCAAAATATCCTGACTGTAGCCAAAATTCCCATTAATCATTTTCTGGACTTTAATAGAAGAAATGGTAATAATCACTGCATTCCTCATACATCAAGGTAAACTGATACAAATTCTAGCCACTACAATTTACCCATTCATTTGTCCTCCCCCGCCCCTTCCCTCACTATTTCTTTTTCCTTTCTCTCATTTCAAAAATTACAGTTAGCTGGAAGTCTTCTTTTTTTACATGCGGGCCAATTATACTAAGGAATTTAGTCATACTTCTTCCATAGCTGGTAAAATGATACAAAAATAAAAGCAAAATCTTGCCTCATATTGTGCATAAGTATCACAATTTGCTTGGAATATAAAGTTAATTGAGGGATTTCTAAGTACTTTCAGTGGCGTGTTAATCCTTAAGCTAACACCGGGGAAGGAAAATACTTTCAGAGGTTCAAAGGCAGGACAAACGAAAATGGACAAATGATAAGGTTGGTGGAAAATAGCTCAAAGCAAGAGTTTGAAACAGTTGATAATGTCCATGTAGCCTGCAGTCAGGTGATTTTTCTTCTGTGTGACTTTTATGAGACTGGATCTACTCAGGGACAGTCACAAAGGAGAGAAGAGTGTGTGTGTGTGTGTGTGTGTGTGTGTGTGTGTGTGTGTGTATGAATTGTAGTAATGGGGATTTGGAGGCCATGGAAAAATTGCATAGCAGAGATAACGCAAAGATACTGGAAAGACGGAATGTAGTGACAAGTTAAGGGAAACCTGGAGAGACTCTGGTGTTGATGAAATCGTATTCCCAGATGACTTCTCATGGCTGCTTCGTGCAAGATTGTGCCCAGAGGCGGAATTTCTTCAGACAGTGGTGGGTTGGGGCAAAAATACCTTGGGGAGAGTCACAGGTGTTGCTGCCCAGCAATTGTCCATCCAGACTGACCCACACTGGCTCGTCTTGGTTGAGGTCAGCTCTCGCTGACGAAACAGAAGCCTGGAAACCTCAGGGGCTTCATCTGATACAAGTTGACTTAGGTTAGCATAGTAAAAGTGAAAATCCCAGTGTGAGTGTTCTTTTTTTTTTTTTAAAGATTTTATTTATTTATTTGTCAGAGAGAGAGAGAGAGAGAGAGAGCACAGGCAGAGGGAGAAGCAGGCTCCCCGCCCAGCAAGGAGTCCAATGTGGGACTCGATCCCAGGGCGCTGGAATCATGACCCGAGCCGAAGGCAGCGGCCCAACCAACTGAGCCACCCAGGCATCCCCCAGTGTGAGTGTTCTGCAGGGCAACTCGCCTCCTACTTCACTCCCCTAGCAATTCCAAGCCCCAGGTTCCTTCCATTTTGGAGCCCTGCCTCTTCCCAGGCTGCTCTCCCTTTCTGCATCCAGCTAGAGCAGAGGAAGGAAACACAAGATTGCCACATGGGCCGGAGGCGCATCACTTCTGCTCACTTTCAGTCTGTTCATCCTCATCCCGTGGCCCCACCTGACTGCGCAGAAGATGGGGTCATGCAGCCTCGTTGAGTGCAGACAGAGAGGATTTGGTGAGCAGCTGGCCGGCCTTTGCCTTCTCTAGCAATAAACCAGAGGGTTGTTCCTTTACTCTCTTGGGTTGCTCATGACAAGCTACAGGGCAGGACTCCCTGCTGGTATCTTTAACAATGGGTGTTTTACACGAACGGTATGTTGTCCATAGGGAACAACTATAGTAATATTCTGTCTTCATGGAACGCAAATGTTAGCATCAAGGCAATGTCATAATGAATCTTAATTCTGACTTAAGCAGAGGCTTTTTGAAATGTAGGATGGAAATGGCTTTCACAAACCTGAGAAATCTCCTGGGCATAAATGTAGTATCCCATCCTTCATGATACTGCAGAGTGTCTCCCTGTGAAGTGTTTGTTCACATGCTTTCGAGTGACAAATTGATTCCCTCCTCCATTCATCAAGAAGTAAAATGAGGGCAGAGGGATGTTTACAGCCGAGGTTTGAAATGAGTTGAAGAGTAGCTGAGGCCGAGAGGTACCAGGAGGTTGTTCCAGGTGACAGAAACTGCAAAGCAGATTTTGGGGCCAAGAATGGTGAGGCTATGTGGAAAGGCATCGAGGAGGTCAGAGCTAGAGGAAACTGAGTCAGGCTGAAGGGTAAAAGAGGAAGACAGAGAGGGCTTAGGCTTCCAGACTTCATTTTCAGCTAGAGTGGACATACAGAAATTCCCTTCCACCCTCCCAGTCTCCGGCTCTTTGTACACTGGTCCCACATGTATCCCAAACCTGGACACACATATGTTTATACGCTGGTCCCAAAAGTGCTTCCCGGGGATGATTTTCTGCCCAACGGAGGTCAAGATAGGATGAGTAGTATTTATTTTATAGTATGACTTTTTAGGTGATTTTGAAAACAAGCATCTGAGTCTGAGAAAAGTCATGAAGCTGACAGAAATCAGAGGTATTTGGAAATAAAGAAATGCAGGAGACAGTATATACTTATAATAAATTATTGAATGTCTGCTAAATCCTGGAGGTGTGTCAATGAGCAATCTATTATACCCCCAAAGTATTGTGAGTTTAGTGAGAAAGTCAGGTACCAACCAAATAGTTGGACAAGGGTTGATTAATTTATTCCCATTACTTAATTGTTCTGAGACAGAAATCCTGAGTGCCATAAGAGGGTGTATCTGGAGGCTAGGGCAGGGGTACCCAGAAGATGATTTTTCCCAGGAATGTGACACTGAAGCTGAGACCTGGAGGAAGGGGCTTTGTTGGTGAAGACAGGAGAAGTCATGCAGTGGCGCCCAGTCAAGGGAACAATGTGTTCCAAGGCCACTGTACCACTAGTGATGCTAGCAGAGATCTCTTCCACCTTTAAAAAATTGGATGCCTGGAAGCAACAAGGGACAGCAGAGTAGGACTTGGTTATAGTTCAGGTGAAAAGAGACTGGGAAAACTGGAAGAAAGTGAGTGATTCAAGATGGTAATGAATAGAGGTAGAGGAAGAGGGTTGACAACAGTAAAGAAAACTTGATTAAAGCGGAGTTCTATTTAATATACATATTTTTCTTGGTAGAGTTCTTTTTTGTGTTCTTCTACTACCAGTTCCTGCCCCCAATACTTTCAATGAACATTTTCTAATTTTTCAAAAAGTTGTCTGTATTTTTAACACTTAATTAAAACAAATACACACTTTTCAAAAATATTTGGGAATGGAATAATGCAGTTGTCATATTAGTTTGCTATGAGCATCAAATGAGATTGTGAAATTGTCCTTGTCCATAGTCAAATATTGGTTTAATTGGATGAAAACTTACTGATTCATTTGTCTCCTTTGTTAAAACAAGTTGTGTCCTTTTCCCTCATTCATGCTGGATCTCATGTAATGATTGGACTAAGTGGTCCAAAGAAAACAGCTACATTTCCATGCATGCTGATTATCTCTTGGGTTCTGGGAATAAATCCCAACTTGATTGCCTAATAGTGGAAGTGATCTGGGGACATGGAAAAAGCTACGGCTATGACTTTCTCAGTCTTCCTTCTCTAACCTGTTAAACGTGTGTGGTCAGGTCTTCTCCACAAAGTGGTATGGAGAATGTCTTCTTTTCGTATGGAAGGTGCATGTATTCTTCTTAGGCTTTATTTTGTCTGATTCCACCATGGTTCATGAATAACACTGTGGCTTTTATGCTACATCTGGAAGACATGCAATCTTATTTCATGGGAAGGAGCAAAAGGCTGGTGGGTGGAGTAACCTGGATGTAATTACAGTGTACATTTATGTGGGAAGATCAGCATATTAGTGTGCAGTGGCCAGATCAATTAAACTCAGCTGGAGTAATTCAATCTAGTTGGTTCCTATAAAAGCTAAAAATCTTTAAAACTCTCGAGGTTTGCTGTAAACCTTATGACGACAGAAGCATTTTGAGTATGTCTGTCCCTCTCCTATGAATTATAAAGCAACTCAAACACTAGCCTTTGAAAAATTTTGCCTCCCTCTCCCCTCAAAAACAATAACAACAACAACAAACCCTTATCCATTTATCAGCAAAATAAATTCTCGCATCTTCCTCTAGGAAGATTGGTATTTTTTTACTAATATATTTTTGAAGCATAATTTTTATGAAGTTATTTATAATTTTTAGTTTCTACACCTTAAGTGATGTGAGGTATCCATGGAAACTGTCTAGCCTATCTTCAGTGCGCTGAACCGCCTTCCCACACAGGTCAAGACCAAACAGTCCTAGGTACAAGCTCAATTTACTGTGCTTTAGCCATTAGGCAGTTTTAACAAGAAATTGGCTTCTAATTGATACATACATTTTCATACTTAATTAGCAGTTTGAGCCTCTGCATTTTACTAACAAATGTAACATTCAAAACATATGTCATTGTGGTACATCTGTTGCACAGATGTACTTAAAGGCAGGGACTTTGTGGCAAATAGCGTTTGCCTCTCAGCTGCTCAGTAAGAATTTGGACAGAAATGACATAATTTTCTTTAAAATGTGTTTTTAAAAATTATCTAAGGCGTGTACTTCCTCTACCAATCTAATGGACTTATTTTCCATTTCTCTAATAGCTTTATTGAGATATTAATACACCATACAATATTCACACACCCTGCTAAAGTCTACAGTTCAGTGGTTTTTAGTATAGTCACAGATTTGCAAACAGTGCTCACTGTCTAATTTTGGAACATTTTCGTTACCCCAGAGAGAAACCCCATACCCACGGGCAGTCACTGCCCATCCTCCCACTGACTCCTTGCCACCACTAATCTACTTTCTGTGTCAATGGATTTGCCTCTTCTAGACATCTCATATAAATGCAGTGATAAAATAGGTTGTCTTTTATAACTGGTTTCTTCCACTGAGCATAATATTTTCAAGGCCCTTCCATGTTATAACATGTATCAGTACCCCATTCCCTTTTTATTGCTAAATAATATTCCATTTTATGGATATACCACATTTTATTCATTCATTTATCATTGGATGGACATTTGGGTTGTTTCTATTTTTAGCTATTAGGAATGCTACTGCTGTTAACATTCATGTAGAAGTCTTTGTGTGGACATATATTTTTGTTTCTTTTTTGTGTATTCCTAGGAGTAGAATTGGTAGGTCATATGATGACTATTTAATTTTTAGGGAGTGCAAAACAGTTTTCCAAAGTGATTCTACCATTTTATATCTCGATCAGCAATGTATAAGGGTCCCAATTTTTCCACATCCACAAACTTATTATTGTCTCTCTTTTTTATCTTAGCCATCCTTGCAGGTGTGAAATGATATCAAGGGGCTTTTTTTTTTTTTAAAGGAGAGCAATTTATCATCCATGCTTATAAATTAATTAAATGCATCCCTATTACTTATTTACTTATCCATTGCTCTTGATTTGTAAGTAAATATGCCTCTTATCTCTATCTATACTGTCATTTTCTTTACTAAATTTAATGCAGACCCAACTCACCATGTGACATCAAAACTTGAGTTGGTGGTGAACTAAAGTGTCATATAAGACATGTAGCAATGAAAAAGGGCAAACACTAAAAACAAATAGTTTGGATATAAGATTCATTCCCCAAATCTCTGGCATAATTTCCTCTTGCTGAGAAATAGATATGATAGTGATGCCCCGTGCTCCGAACCTTTATCAATTTACAATGCCAGATTAAATTAATTCAATATAATGTATCTCATCAATTCTAATATGCCATCTGTTGTATTACTAGAAGAAAAAGAGTGCTGCTAATTGAGCTATAACACACTATTGATTTTGGAGTGACCTGTATTCAGAAATGTTACAATGTGGGGAGGGGGGAATGTGTGTTAGAATCATTGAAATTTAATAGAGAAGGAGGTGTGATGTGAACAACTTCACCTCCTCCACCTGCTCCTCCTTCTTTTCCTTCCCCTCCCCCTATCCTCCCTGTTCCCCTCCCCTTCACCTCCCTCTCCTCTCACTCCCTCTCCCTGTCCCTCTCCTTCTTCTTCTTCTTTTCCCTTGGAGACAATCCAGTCATCTATGCTCACCAATACCCAGGAGTAAAAGCAAGATGTTTAACACCTCAAGACTTGATAAATACCTTTTACAAATAGACATTAATATCCAGGAATATAAAAATGATGTATTGCACATACCCACACACAGAGGAAGAGAGGAGAGAGGTAGTTATTAGTTTAGGGGTATGAGATCAGCAACTTATGCTTCACTGAAATGATTTCTTTGTAAGCTTCCTTTTCAGCCTGAGAATGTTCTGTGTTGTTTCTTTCAGAAGCAGGATCAACAGGTAATTCATAAGCCTGTGAAAATTGTGTTTATAATGCAGATGCCTAGCACCCCGACACTACCAAGAAGCTTTCATAACAGCAAACGTGTTTAGCGTGTTATAAAAAATAACAGGTTACTTTTTTAGTGTCCTGGGTTCCAGTTAGGTTCTAGGTATATAAGGCAGTGAAATATATGCCGTGGTATATGCCAGAAGGAATCAAAGTGATCTTCAAAATCAGGTTCAAAAGACTGTAATAAGTCTACTCAGAGACATTCTGAAAAAGCCTGCTCCTGAGGTGGGCATTTGGCCTTTATTCACCTCAGGCATCTTTAGGTTTGTTTGAATTCACACCTCTTTTTTGGGAGGTAATAATTGTATTGGTGCTTTGGAATGTTGATGAATATTTAAGGAATTCCTCGTTTCCACTGGCTCTTAATCATTGTCTCATAGTTTTTTACTGCGGAATTCCTTGAAAATTATGATTAACATGGGACAAAATTAGGAGCTCATGAGGGCAGATAATAGCTTATATTAAATCGGGCAAAATGAATCGTCTCATGGACAATTTGATGCAGGAATTGATCAAAATTAGGTCTACATAATTTTTTAATGTCAACAACAAACACTAAAGAAAGGAAATGATTTTCATCTTATGAAGGAAAAATGAGATAAAATACAATTATCTTTAATTTTTTCTTGTATTAAAAATTATGACAGGCCCAAGCATAATATCTTAAAAATACAACAGTGGCTTTGTATCCTTTTAAATGACATCTCCACATAATAGTAGAAATTATGTGGCTAAGTCAGATCCTGGTATGGATGTGCAGCAGCAAGTGGTTTCTATGTTTATCAATAAAACATAAAAATTCCCATTACAATAGACATAACAAGGGAAGGCTTTGGACTAGACTTTTTAAGTATTATTGAATTCTTCTGCATTAGGTCATATCTGTAATCATTAATTAATATTTTATCCTCTGACTTTTCAGAATGTTGCAATTGTTCATCTTTACTTTTAAGTGTTTTTAAATTCGTTTACTGGATTCCAGCACAACTTCTTTCTTTCAGCCAGAGAACCATAGTTAATGAGCTTGTATACTAAAATTATTTAATATGCAGGTAACATTGAATACATCTCAAATATTTGCCAAAGTTATAAGCCATGATATATAATATATATCACAGTCTTTAAATAGATGACACTCAGAATCAAATTTTGTTGGTAAATGTAGTGATCTCTGTTGAAGAATCATGGACTCATTCATTCACTCAAAAATATGTATTGAGTAGTTGATGTGTCAAGGTTTGCGTAGATGTTGGAGTCAATGACCAGCCAAAAAGAAAAAAAAAAAAAAAGAAGGCAGTCCCTGTCCTTGTAGTGCTTACGGTCTAGTAGAAAGATACTGAGATCATTCAAAGATTGATATAAGTAAATATAAAACTGAACCACATGGTGAGGCATATGGTGTTATGAGAGGGTTGAATGGGAACCGACTTGGCGAAGTTGGAGAGGATGACTCTGACATGGCGGAGCTGAGACCTAAAAGTTGAGCAGGAAAGCTGGAAGTACTAAGCAAAGCCAGAAGTACTGGTGTTAAGGGAACATCATCCACTAACGTCCTAAGGCAGAAGCGAACATGGTGAACCACTAAAAGGTTTAGGCGGCAGGAGGAAGACCTGGATTGGTTGAGAGAGCAATGATGATAATGGTTCAAGATACATGGGTGCTGGATTCTGGATCCTCACCTAAGCCATGCAATGGATTGTGGTCAATATTCAGAGGGGTGAAAAACGACAGAATATTAAATGTAGGAAGCCACCACCATTTTGATGTTTAATATTTCATGACTATTTTCTTTTAATTGAATGTTGAATTCATATGAAATAATATGTACAACATCGTTTTTTACTGTAAAGCATTATATTATTATGACCTATGAACCCCTCAGCCAAGTGAAGAATGAAAAATTACCCATGTGCTCTGGGCCTCGCTTCCAGAGACAAATGATAGCTCGTATTTTTAATATCACACTACATATTAAAGTGTGGTGTCTTCTAGGACTTGCTTTTTTCCCTCTCTCTCAACGTTATGCTTCTAAGATTCATCAAAGCTGTGTGTTGCTGTCGGGCTCTAGTTCATTCATGTCTGCATCGTATAATATTCTGCTCTGGGAATACACCACAATTTATTGATCCATTTTTCTGTCAGTGGGTATTTGGATTCATTTCAAGTTTTTTTGTTTGTTTTGTTTTTGTGTTGTTGTTGTTGTTTTTGCTATTGATGCTAATATGAATGTCTGAGGTATGGTAATATGTATCTCTTAGGGCACATGTCTCCCTGGAAATGGGATTACGGGGTGGGAACATACGTTTTCCAGAGTGGTTGTACTGATTTTCATTCCCACAATTGACCCGCATCCATTCCGGCACTAGGTTTTTTAAGACTTCTTAATTTTTGCCAATCTGATGGGTATAAAATGGTGTCCTGTTATAGTCTTACCGTGTATTTCCCTAATTGCTAAAAAAGGTGAAGAATTTTTCATATTTATTGGTCGGATGTGTTTCTTATATAAAATGCCAGCTCAATCCTTTTGTCCACTTTTCTACCAGGATATTTTTTTCATTGATTTGTAAGCATTCTTTCTATATTCATATATTCTGAATTTTAGTTCTCTGTTGTTTCATATCCCTGTGAATACTGAGTGAAAAATGAATCAGAGGGGCACCAAGTGAATATAAGGAGACTAGTTAGGAAGTACACTCTCCTGATGAACAATCACTGCATGATAATTTTGTAAATGTATTTAATATCTTCTTATATTTCTTATGTTAAAAATATTAGGAAGATGGGGCATTGGTTTTCCTACTGACACTGCCTTAAGAAAAGTTGCCCTAAATTGGCTTCTGATGAATTCTGTGCTGTGCATACTTAGGGATGGTTGAAACATATGCATGTATCGGTATTGTTTTTATGAAAACAGCCTGCTAATCAAAGTGGCTTCAAAGCAATCTTCTACAGAATTAATGCTGGTTTCATTTTCCTCCTCTTAAAAAACTGTAGAAGTTCAGAGCTGGATATTGATGTGAGTGGGTAAAACTCTGTCTTCATGGCCCTGAGCATTGCAATGTTCTGTACCTGCTGTGAGTTGGACAAGTGTTATTTTCCTATAAATGTTTAAAAGAATATTACAGTAACTGTTTATTTAGTACTTATTATAGACTAAGGGCCTAAAGCTTTTTGGATATAATCTATAAGCCTTAAAATAGCCCTATGGTGAGGATTTGATTGTTCACAGATGGGGAAATTGAGTCTCAGGGCAGTTAAATAAAATTCTCGAGATCACGAAACCATGGCAGCACCTGGATCCAAACCGATTACATTGGTCTCCGAGACATTATCTTTTATACTAAGTACACAGGCTTTCCATGCCTGGAGTTTCATAAATTACATTAATTATGTGTTAAACTGTGCATAGATATTATCTCATTTTAATTCTTAAGAACTTCCTTTGAAATTGCGCTAGGCAGAGTTCCTCATGATTTCATCTAAGGATCTTCTAAATATGTTCTGAATTTATTAAAATCTGGCTTCATATTTCTTTGGCTAGAATATTTGCATTTATTATAAGTAATGCAAGTGTTAGTTTTCTCCCACCATTTTAAAGACAATTTCTTTCTAGTATATGGGAAGAGGGATGGGGTCTGCTGCCCATCCTCTCTCTCACTGTGTTTGTGGCTATGCGGAGGTTCTCTACAGTGTTGTTCCCTTGAAAACTTCAAGGTCATGTGTTCCTCTCACTGACCTGTGGACCAGCACTCTCTTGGTTCCGATCAGTAGTTCATAGGTTGAGCTGACAGACTGCACTTAGAACGTTGGATTGCAGAGAAAGAGGAAGGTGTACACAAGGCTGATGAGTGCAGATCTTACCTCTCTTCATGTGTTATTTCTTTCCTCTTGTTACACCATCTTGTGAAGTGGGATCTGTATATCGACCTTTACTAAATGGTTACGGAGATGTAATGGTGATCACAGCATGTGAGGACTGGAGACTGCAAGGTAGATAGGACTTTTCCCATTATCCAGGAGGCAACCTCTCCCATTGCCTTTCATATTGTTATTCAGATCAAAGTCGTTCTTTCCTTTATTCCCGTCTCCTCCCACTTCTGCTTTATCCTCTCATTTTCTCTGGAGCCTCCGGTAGGCTGAGTCTATTACTGAACTACATACATCACCATACCATCCCTCAGGGACACACTCTTTGCAGAAGCTTTGAAATGACCCCTTGAAATTCCATCCTCCCCCCACATTTGGTGTGAGAGCACGTGCTTGCATTGCAGCATATTGATTCCTAATCTTTTCAGTAGCAAATAGCACTCAGTAGGTTTCTACACTATGTACCAGGGTATTATGGGCTTAACCTTGGTGGTTGTGCACACTGTTTGATGAGGTAGTGATTTACGACGTGCGAGTCTAGTAGTGGTGTTTCAATAGGGAAATGGTATCCAAAGTTTGTCTGTTTATTTCTTTCTTATTTACTCTTTTTTCAACTCTTCATGTTCTGCAGATCAGATAAAGACTGCTTAGTTAGAAAACTAAGCAATCAGAAGCAGAAAAAGATCCATTCTTCAGTACTATGGGGGAGGGATTGCATACAGTCTCAAACTCTCAATTTCAGCAGACCCTGTATTGAAACCATTGAGATATTTGAGTCTGTTGAGTTTGATGTCAGTCAGGATACTTCTTCTAAATCACATACTGAGAGGCTTTTATTATACCCCAAAGAAAAGAAGTTGTTTCTTTTACTCCTCACTAGTTATGGGGTACAGAGTCATCCCCGAACACAGCAACCCCATCTGTCTAGAGGCTAGGATATTTGATAAACCTGGAGTGATGACTGGAGTCATTTTTATCTCCAGCATCATCATCAAGTGTTTAAGTATTATGTACTGTTTAAATGTTTAAATTTCACAAGTGGAATCAAATGGTCTGGTGAGGATTATTTATATTGAGAAACAGTGCCATGTGTCTCAACTCTACATATTTGGAAATTCTTTTAGCATATGCTGCAGAATTTTTTTTGCTCTCCCATTCCCAGTTCCTGACATGTGGTAGAAATGTAGTATGTTTTTACAATGAACACGAAAAAAGGGAAGGAAAGAAGGAAGATAGAAGTAGATTGTCACAGTAGTATAGGAATCATTTGTTTTAACATTTTCCATGGCCTTTTTTTTTTATAACCCCCTTTACTAGAATTGTTGAGACATCCATATGTTTTTCAGGATTATAATAATTGTGTTGTTATATTGATGAAGAGCATCTTGTGAATGTATATAATAACTACTCCTATTGAAGTTTGTGTTTTTCATCTTATGAAAGCTGGGAAAAAGCATCAGGAGAAGGAACTGGCTTTCACTCCTTGGAGTTAGTGACTAAGAAATTCGAACCATTAGACCGCTAGATTATAAGACATTGGCCACATTTTCCCAAAGGAGTCCCTTGAAGATGTTGTCGATTATAATGATGGGCCTAGTATAATCCCATTTAGGATACAGCTGTTGCAATAATTTATTTGAAATTAAAAATGTAATTTACCCCTGGGGATTCAAATGAGGAAAAAATATCTAAGCAGACATGCTATCATTAAAAAAAAAGGTTAGGGAAACACCAATTAGGCTAAACCAAGTTTATGTTAAAATGAGACTATGTGGGGACCACAGGTACACACCATAACCTCCATAAAGATCTTATCCAAGCTGATTAGTATCTAAGTGTTAGCATCTCCAGGTTGTAGTTTTCATTACCTTTTGAATTTCCTAAATTAACCATCTCCAGGTTGCAGTTTTCATTACCTTTTGAATTTCCAGTTGAGGACTTAGTTTTTTTTTTAGGATTCTGGTTGTGGTAGTCATATTTTGATGGTGTCTTCATTATATATTCCACAGCAGAAAAAAAATATTACTTTATTGTGTCATTTTTCCAAGGGAAAGGGATCAAATGTGGAACAGTACCTCAAATATCACATCCTTGAACTTTTCGCTCTTAATGCTATTAATTCCTATTAAGGCAAACAGGGTTGTGCTTTCTCAAAAATCAGAGAATATTTAGTCCTTTCTAAGACTAATAAATTTTTGTTATTCTTTCTGTCCATGGAAAGCAATAATTTCTAAGCTTGATTTTTGATACATTGGAGTTGGTGCAACAGGAAGTGGCCGGGGGAAAAAAAATGGTCCTCCCAGATATTCACAAACTGTCAGCATGACTGCCCTGGCCACAGAAGATGTCTTTTTATGGAGATGTTTTGTTGTAACTTCAGAAGGTAGTTGTTAGTTATCTTGGCTCCATTACACTTAGCACATCTGGGATGTGTTCACATGAAGACATTGGCTAAAAGCTGTGTCTTGTGGCCTGGAATTGACTCTGATATTGAAAAGACTGGAAAGGACATTTCTTGCTAGTTGGCCTAATCCAGCAAGGACACCTTCCATGGGTAGCCCAGTCCGGCATTCATTTTGGAATTGAAGAGTGAGCATAGAAGTCAAACTTCTCAGTGTTGTAGAATTCTTTTCAAACTGGCTTAATGCACTTTTAGTTCTTTCCCAAATTTCTGCCTTGACAATGTTAGCTCCAAGACGATTATTTACAAGCCTGGCACAAGAATTTCTGCCAGTGATTCCACCATTAATTTAATGGAGTTAAAGGAATTAGTGGAAATGACTTGCATCTGAAGTATAGCCACTATAACCCATTACAGATAGTGCTGGCCATTGAGGATGTCCCAAGACAAATTGGGACACAGCACTTGCCTCTATCCCTCAAGTCAGAACTTGATATTTGACAAAAGCAATCATTTCTGCTAAACTTGCCATGGCGCAATAGCTGAAGTTTTCTAGTATTAAGTGAGAATAGCTAAGACGATCAGTAGAATCTTGTTGCATCTATACCTATTCTTTGTTCATTTTTAGTGCCGAAGTTTGCCTTTGTTGGAAACTATGGAGTTTGAAACACAGTAGAATTCAACCACTTTAGTTGGAGTTGTAAGGTCTATTTTATATAGTGAAGTGTACACATATTAGCTCACAAGGATATAATTCCAAGGATTGATTAATAGTGGATAAATTAAGATTTTCAAGTAGTTTATCATTTATTATTTTTGCCATTTTCTTAGTGTATGTATATAGAAATGCTTCTACTTTTGTGGGAATAAATGTTCATTTATGTTTGGTATAAAGTGAGGGGCACCTGGGTGCCTCAGTGAGTTGAGCTTCTGCCTTCAGCTCAGGTCATGATCTCAGGGTCCTGGGATCGAGCCCCACATCGGGCTCTCTGCTCGGTGGAGAGCCTGCTTCCCCCTCTCTCTCTGTCCGCCTCTCTGCCTACTTGTGATCTCTGTCTGTCAAATAATTAAATAAATAAAAATTTAAAAAGTGAGAAAGTATGTACAAAAGCACTTTGTAAACTGTCCACTGTTGTGTCACCTGGATAATATTAATACTAGCAGCAATAGCATCAACTCTGCACAACTTATGTAGCACTTACTATGTGCTAGGAACTGTTCTAAGTGATTTACATATTTTACCTATTTAATGATCACAGAAACCCGAGAAGGATGGGTGTAATGACTACTTCATTTGAAGGTTGTGGAACTGAGGCCCAGGGTGGTAGAGTAACTTGCTTGAGATCCCCCAGTTACTATATGGCATAAAGGGGATTGGAACCCAGGCAGGGTGGCTCCAGAGTTAAGAACAGGGATAGAAGAAATCCTTCCTTCTTTCTATGGCATTCTGAATATTACAGAGTTAGAAAATATAAGCTTCTGGCAAGGCTGGAATTGGATAAGAAAAATAATTTTAAAAAATCAAATTGCTTGTTTGATTTTGATGTTTACAAATCTGATAAACACCTGTGATTTTATTTTATCTGTCCAAAGAAAATTTAGAAATAATAGCAAATTTGATGCTTATTTTAATTTGATATGACACTCTTCTACTCTATGGTTGGTTTTTGAACAGTTTTATTCTTCCAGCAATATAAAGGGCATTTTTAAAAATAAAGGATAAAATGCAGCTCTCTATTTCTCCTTCTCCTTTTTAAAAAAGACACACTATTGTTTTTATCTCTTGGTTGGGTCCTTAGAGTAATCTGGTTAAAAGGCTCCCTTATATAGTATGGAAAGGCAGGGACCCAGGGTTCTGCTCACAGTAGGTTCTCTTCTAAATGGTAACATGGACTCGTGCAATTTTAAGAAAAACAGACCTGGATTTTTCATGCTTTTCAGCCTTATCTGTTGTAGCTGGTCCATTGTATCTTACAGGGTTCGAATGAGAAGCAATACATCGGTCTGTAGAGATGAGAAGCATGATTAGTAGAACAAACTGAGCTACTCGTTACAGAAATTTACTACTTAAGTGAAAATATTCTCACATTTCTCCCCCCAACTTACAACTTCAACTCTGTAGTTTATAGTACTAAAGTTCTCTTAGAGCATCTCTTAGAGCTATAATAAGATCCAAAGCAAAAGCCCATTTGACTTCAAAGAAATGTTTTATTTTGTTTTCCCTCCCCTTTTGGAAGGATCATTTTTTGCCCCGATGAAAATAATTCAACTCAAAAAGCTTTCTCTTAAAAGAAAAAAGAAAAAGAGAGATACTTTTTTTTTTCTTATGTATTCTCTAGATTTTCTATTTCTTCCAAGACTGGTCATTACTTTTACTCACTATAGCACTATATGAAAATGTCTTGAAAGAAGAATACAGGAAGTAGGGAGTAATGCTAACTGTCTGTGTTCTAAAAACTTAATTATCAGTAAGTAGAAGGCACTATAAGAATAAGAGCCCCAGACACTCTAAGTGTCTACTAAAATTCTTGGCACTGTGACATTTAGGACATAGGACAGCTTTGCTCTGATGATCATATGGTTAGTAGGGGAGATACGCATGTAAAGCCTCTTCAAAGTCAACTGTTTTCTTTTATGTGCTTCCCTAGGGCCATATATATGTGCCTATTATGGAAGTGACCTTATTGTTAACACTTTGAGGGGGAAGTTATATCTTATTCACTTAGAATAGTGCCTAAGACACAGTGAATACCTCACGAATATTTGTAGAATGAAGATGGGGGGATAGGACGTGTCCATAAGTAAGACAGAAGAAAAGCTTTTCAGGTAGAGAATAGGATATGTGAGCAAAGCAGAAAGATGGAAAACTGTGGTTGAGAAATCATCACATTGTTCTGTTTGGTTAAAATATGTGTGAAGAGGGCACCTGGATGGCTCAGTTGGTTAAGCAGCTGCCTTTAGTGAGTCCCACATGGGGCTCCCAGGTCCATGGAGAGTCTGCTTCTCCCTCTGACCTTCTCCTCTCTCACGCTCTCTCTCACTGTCTCTCTCTCAAATAAATAAAATCTTTTTAAAAAAATCTGTGTGAAGACACTATCTGAAGCTACAGTTGAAAAGATAGAAAAAGCAGGATTTCACAAATCATTGTCAAGATGAGGGGGTAGTAGATGAGCCCTCTCAGTGATGTTGAGCATCTTCTCATGTGTCTGTTGGCCATCTGTATGTCTTCTTTGGAAAAATGTCTGTTTAGGTCCTCTGCCTGTTTTTTAATCGGTTTGTTTGTTTGTTTGTTTTGATGTTGAGTCGTGTAAGTTCTTTCTTAAGTTTGGATATTAACCCTTAGTTGGATATATCATTTGCAAATATCCTCTCCCAATCAGTGGTTTGCCTGTTTTTGTTTTGTTGATTGTTTCCTTTGCTGTACAAGAGCCTATTCTTCTGCAGTAGTTCTGATAGTTGATTTCACTTATTTTTCTCTTGCCTGAGGAGATGTATCTAGAAAAATGTTTCTATGGCCAATGTCAAAGGAATTACTGCCCATGTTTTTTTTCTAGGAGTGTTATGGTTTCAGGTCTCACATTTAGATCTTTGATCTGTTTTGAGTTTATTTTTGTGTATAGTATAAGAGAGTGGTCCGATTTCATTCTTTTCCATGTAACTGTTCAGTTTTCTCAACACCATTTGTTGAAGAAACTGTCCTTTGTCCATTGCATATTCTTGCCTCCTTTGTTGTAGATTAATTAATTGTATAAGTGTGGTTTCATTTTTGGAGTCTCAATCCTCTTCTGTTGACCTATGTGTCTGTTTTGGGGCCAGTACCATACTGTTTTCATTACTACAACTCTTAGTATACCTTGAAATCTGAGATTATGATACCTCCAGCTCTGTTCTCCTTTCTCAAGATTGCTTTTGCTATTTAGGGTCTTTTGTGGTTCTATGCAAATTTTAGGATTATTTGTTTTAGTTCTGTGAAAAAAAAGTTGGTATTTTGATAGGAATTGCATTAAATCTGTAGATTGCACTACTCATCAGGGAAATGCAAATTCGAACCACAATGAGATATCACTTTACACTTGTCAGAATGGCTAAAATCATATGCACAAGAAACAGTAAGTGTTGGCAAGTATGTGGAGAAAAAGGAATTCTTGTGCACTGTTGGTAAGAATGCAAGTTGGTGTAGACCCTGTGGAAAACAGTATGGAGGTTCCTGAAAAGATAAAAGGAAAAGTATCATATGATCCAGTAATTGTGCTAGTGGATATTTACCCAATGAAAACAAAGTTACGTGCACCGCTATGTTTATTACAGCATTATTTACAATAGCCAAGATATGGAAGCAACCCAAGTGTCCATGGATAGATGAATGGATAAAGAAGATGTGGTATTTATATATACAATGAAATATTACTAAGTCACAAAATAGAATGAGACCATTGCCATTTGAACAACATGGATGGACCTAGAGAGTATAATGCTAAGTGAAATAAGTCAGTCAGAGAAAGACAAATACCATATGATTTCACTCATATCTGGAATTTAAGAAACAAAACAAATGAACAAACAAAGGAAAACAGAGACAAAGAAACAGACTCTTAAATACAGAGAGCAAACTTGTTGTTGCCAGAGGGAAGGTGGCTGGGGTGGCTGGTGAAACAGCTGAAGGGGATGAAGAGGACACTTCTCTTGATGAGCACTGAGGAATGTAGAAAATCCTTGAATCACCTATATTGTACACCTGAAACTAATATAACACAGTCTGTTAAGTAGACTTCAAGACAAAGAGAACAATGGAAAAAAATAGAGGAGACCATTCCGTTGTGAAAAATTGAGTTTGAGGTGCCAGTAGAACCTCCAGATGAAGATAAGGCAATCTAAGTGGAAACAGGATGAGAAGCATAGGAGAGCCAGGTTGAGCTGGAGGAAAGACATTTGGCAGCCAGGCCACAGAAGGGGGTTTGCAAGCAGGGATCAGATAAAATTGCTGACGGGGAGAGGGAAGATGAGGAGAGCAGCACAACAAGGGAACTGAGGATAAAATCTCAGGGCTTGAAAGGGAAGTATGACCACAGCATGAGAGAGAGAAAGAGCAGTGAGGGCCACGTGTCATGGCACCACGCCAGCAGCAGTTGTGCCTGGGCAGGGGTGTAGAGCGCAGTGTGGGGCGCAGTGGAGCCCTGAGTTAGGGTCTTGCTCTACCCCCTGCTAGCTGAATGAGCCACGTCTCGTTACCTGAGCTCTTGGTCTCCGGGGTCCTTACCTGCAAGATGGGACTAACGCCTCAGTAGTTGCTGTGTTAATTTTGTTATTAAAAGCAGTCTTTAAATAATACCTTAAAATCACTCTCATATATTAAAATAATAAGAACCAATAAAATGGAAGATTTGGAGTTATCTGTATTTCTTATGTATGTCAAGCAACAATATTGCAAAATATAGTATTTTAAGATTTTTTTTAAAGATTTTATTTATTTATTTGACAGACAGAGATCACAAGTAGGCAGAGAGGCAGGCAGAGAGAGAGGAGGAAGCAGGCTCCCTGCTGAGCAGAGAGCCCATGCGGGCTCGATCTCAGGACCCTGAGATCATGACCTGAGCCGAAGGCAGAGGCTTTAACCCACTGAGCCACCCAGGCGCACCGCAAAATCTAGTATTTTAAAATGTCTTGTAACCAGGATAAGATTGAAGACTTAGGAGTATTTGAATTACATGTTTTAGAAAGGAAAACGCTGTCTTTTGCCCATCCTCTTCTGAATGAAGCTTTTGTAATTTAAATACAATTCACTGTCCTATCAGGCGTGATTTTTGGAGCACCTGCTGTATACCCACCACTTTCCTATCTCTTAACCAGTCAAGAAACAACAAATGTTGGCAAGGATGCAGAGAAAGGGAAACCCTCTTACACTGCTTAATAATTAACAAGTCTTGACTTGTTAATTTTAGCCATCCTGACTGGTATGAGGTGGTCTCTCATTGTAGTTTTGATCTTTATTTCCTTGGGCATCACAAATACCCTTAACAACACTAAGATCCTCAGCTTCCGAGGCAATCTTGAATTTATAGTACGTAAGTTTTCCTAGTACAATCTTTTGTGATTTCCCAGTACATTTTGTTGACATTTCTGGGAGAAGCAAAATCATTATTATTTTCTTGGGAAACATTTGCAAATTTCTGTCTCAGAAAATATTATGCTGTATAAAATTAATTTTTCCACGTCTCGCCATCATTGGCAAAATGCATTTTAAGTGGCATTTTAATGTACTGATACTTTCCCTTTCCATTAGAAAAAAAGAACAATAAGAAACACCTTTTCTTATCCTTTGTATTAGGGTAACACATTAAGAAAAATACTCCTGAATCGCTACTTTAAAGGAGACTATGGAGTTGGTCCGAATGGACACCTCTCTGGGACCTACTGCAAATCTGCACAAGGGGCAGGTAAGACCAATCATTTTCTCATCATTCTGAGATTCTTGTCACATGTGTTCACACTGGGGTTATGCTAGCATTTTACTGAAAATAGAACAAAACAAAAAATTCACTCAAAAAGTACTCTTAAAAGCCATTGTACAAAAATTTGCATTCAAAACACAATTGGTTTGAACATCTGATTTTGCTCTCTGACTCTGGAAAACAGTAAACTATATCATAATTTCTTATACTACATAAGTTTTACTTATGTAAGTATGTAAGTTAAGGACAAAAATAAAGCTATTTTTCTTTTTCTGAAATATTTATTATTAAGAAAAAACATATGGAGTTAATTACAGGTGTCGTACATTGAATAGAAAGCTATGTTTCTGCAAACTTTTGACATTTTTTTTAAAAACCCTAGATTCTATTATATTTAATGCTGAAGGGAAAAAATTCCAAGGATAAATAATATTCTTAAGGTCTAAGAATTTGAAAACCTTATGTGTGAATAATGTCTGAAAATTAAGATTTTTTTTTTTTCATTTTCTTAATCACAGGGAGCTTTTCTGGACAAGATTCAGATAAGATGGGGATATCAATGTCAGATATTCAGTGTCTGCTGGATAAAGAAGGTGCATCTGAACTTGTCATTGATGTTATAGTGAACACCAAAAATGACAGGATTTTTTCAGAAGGCATTTTACTTGGCATTGCCTTGCTTGAAGGAGGAAATACACAGACTCAGGTACCTTTTTATCATGATGAGCATTATGTTGGTTATTTGTATCTCTTATTTACTTGTCCTAGGAACCAAGGAACATGATATTTTTTTGCTTTTGGCTTCTCATGACTATCTAAAAAAAAAAACAAAACCCAACAACCTTGTGTCACATTTTCCTTATAAATGTATTTGATTTACTGTAGAAACTACAGACCTTCACAAATTATTCAGTGAAGCAGAACATTCCTTAGAAGCTTCCTTTCTGACATTATACCAGAAATTCTGATTTGTTTAGGGAATTTTAGGTCTACTTTCAGCTGATGAAAACAACATTTTGACTAATCTAAGAATTAAATGTAAAAATAAATAAATACATAAATGCCTCACACCATCTTTGGCTTTGTAATGGGTTTCAGTACTATTGACACCCCTCCCAGTACAGCCCCTCCCATTTACTTTTTTCAGAAGTTTAGAACAACAGCTTTACTTGATGCCCCAAATCTCCCAGTGCTTATTAACCCGATGCCTCTGAGTGAGTGGATTTTCAGTGATCTGGAGAGAGAAGGAACATTTCATTTGCAGTTGAAAGCGGCCATTCATCTCAAGCAGTCATCATCACCATTTCCAGAAGGCACGTGTAAATGCCTACCAAGTGCCCCTGGGCTCTGCCACTCCCAAAGGCAGAACACCCTGAGAGTGGGGGGCCTGAGAGCAGAGCTGGGGAGAATTCCCAGAGAACACCCACCTTGCTCCTAGTCCTGCCGCTTGCTCACCTGCCCTTTCTGGGTTTGTCTTGGTTGGAGAAGGAAACTCAGCTTGCAACTTGCTGGAAATTTCAGAATCCACTTTTCCTGTTCAGGGCAAATAGCAGCCATTTCTATTTGAAAACTAAGAGAGTTCCTTTATTAATCCAGTAAAGGCAATGGACGACAGGAATTTCGCTAGATCCAGGAGCAGGGCCTTTACAAGGAAAGGTGTCAGGCACAGCAGATGTCACCGTGACCAAAAAACAAGTCTCAGACCCTGATACTGCAGAGTTGAAAAACATCATGAAAATTCTTGTGGTATTGAAGCTACAACACAGATTGCCCTGAGGGAAGTTGGGGAAGTGGGTGGTGGAGGGATTTGTGTGGGTTTTCTTGGAAAGGCTCTTGTCTACAACCAGATACCCAGTGGGGACTTTCTAAAGAAATTGTCTAGGCAACTACATAATATGAGAGGTAGATTATTCAGATAGTAGTGAAGGATTTTTTGTTTTTGATCTCTTGATAGAGAGATGTAGTTAAAGTGCCTTCTCGATTCCTGTTACTGGACGACGGAGGGTCATCAGATGAGATCATCTTGGACCCTACCTACACGTTTACGTTTATTTATGTCCTCATATCACTGTGGAATAAACCAGATTCTGCTAGAAACTGCCCGTTCCGCTTTCAAACTCCTGACAAGGTTCCTGCCTCTCTTTAGAGCCCAAATACCTTTCAGTCTTTTTTTCACATGGTATTTCTGTGGCAGTTATCACTGGTGACTTTTTTTTTTGTCTTTGAAATCTTTTCTTTCTTTTTTTTCCCCCATTTAAAAAATTATTATTATATTCAGTTAGCCAAAATATAGTACACCATTAGTTTTTGATGTAGTGTTCAACGATTCATCAGTTGTGTGTAACATCCAGTGCTCATCATAACACGTGACGTCCTTAATACCCATCACCTGGGTACCCCATCCCTCCCCCCCTCCCCTGTGAAACCCTGTTTATTTCCTGGAGTTCAGAGTCTCTCTTGGTTTTTCTCACTCTCTGATTTTCAACTTAGCTCTTGGAACACCATTCTCTTCTCATTTTACCTCCTGCCATTTCTTCTTAGCCTTCTGTGAAAGCTCCTCTTGATCTATTTAACTCTTGAATCTTGACATCTCTCACATTTCTTTGGGATCTCTGTTTATTTTGCTTGTTCCTTCAGCCTGACCTCATTCATTTCTGCATATTTAACTTCCATTCAATGCTGATGATTCTCCACTCGGTCCACGCACTTCTAGACTCTACATCCAGCTATCTTCCAGAACGTTTCATGGGATGTCCCATTAGTACCTTCAACTCAGTGTGTCCCAGACTGAATCCACTGTTCTCCATTCACCCATTCCTGCTTTTACTTTGCCTCCCTCAGTGATTGGTGGTCCATCCACCCAGATGTCTGGCTGGAAGCTGAAAGCCCCCCTTGACCTCAGCTAACTCACCCTCACTCCCTTCCTGAGCATCTCATTGAAGGCCATTCTGTGGTGATTCTGCCCTGTTCACAACTCTTATATCCATAGTCTGCTTTCAACCTCTGCATAGCCAACCCTCATTACCCAGCCTTCTTATCTTTTCTGGGCCACTAGGTCTTCTGGGAGGTATCCCTGATCCTAGTTTTGCGCTTCTCCAAATCATTTTCCACTCTGCCTCCAAAGATATCTTTCCAAAAAAACATGTTATTCTCCTACTTAAAGTCAGTCACTTGCCCTATAAAGGCAAAAACTCCCTAACACAGTCCATAAGATCTTTCATGATTTCATCTCTTCACTCTCCACGTTTTCCTTTCTTATTCCACCCCCTCCCTCCTCCATCCTCTCTCCCATGCACCAGCTACACTGAGCTCTTCCTAGTTCCTCATAAGTACCATGCTATTTCTCACATTGCTTTCTTCTCTAGGAGGACCCAACTCATGAACTACTCTTGGAAGCCTTTTCCGATCCCACGTCCCGCTCGGCAGAATTGTCCACTAGTTGCCGCATGCCCCTGCTATATCTTGCAGATGTTTTCAGTGGTTTTTCTGCCACTTGATTGTGACTTTTCATGGACGTGTCAGGCTTGGTCTAGCAAATTATGAATCCTTAACAGTTGAAACCACATGCTGTTCATCTTTGTGTCCCATGTGTCTGACACCATGTTTGGCCCAATAAATGTTTAGGAGTGAGGGCTGTATGAATGGATGGGTTGAATCAGATTCTACCCCTTCACAAAGTCTTCCCCATCTGGCTCGAGCCTTGACAACCACTCCTTTATCTGAACTCCCATAACATTTGTTTCCTTAATATCCATTTGGCACTCTGCCTATGCTACTTTGTTTTGTTATTTGAATGACATTTTGCCTCTCCAGCTAAATTTCATCTTTTTCAAAGTAGACCATGTCCTATTTCTTCTAGCTATGTGCTTTATCACCATTCAGCAAATATTTGTTGATGAAATAGCATTAAATTATTTTTGTATGTGAAAGCCTTGTTTAAAGATGGGTTCTAACAATGGCATTTATTAGCCACCCCTATTTAGGTTTGTCAGTTTTCTACATCACTTTATATAACTCACATAGCAGCTGTGTCTCTAAAAGGTCTAACCGAGGTCAGCTTGAATCCTATTACTTGCTCAGCATTCTAAAACCCACTCCTCCTCAAGACTCCTGCCTTTCCCCAGGGGTGGGGGTGGGGGGGAAGGGGGGGGTAGAGTGGGGTGGGGCATTGGGTGGAAGGTGGTGGGGTGGGTGTTACATTCTCACAGGGCCCTTAGGCACTAATGTTTGACAGCCCTACTTCTGTAGGAATCTGATTCCCTTCTTTAATTTATACCCTCCAAGCTACATAAGCCAATTTATATTTTTCATGACACAATTGAAAGCAATGTCTGCTAAATACCAGGCACTGTGCTTTGTGCTTTCCATGCACTGACTTGGTTAATTCTCACAACAATTGATGAGGTAACATGTGTTAACTTACCTTACCAGAGAAGAATCTGAGACAGTCAGAGCTCCTTACTGAGCTCACATGGCTAGTTACAGATAGACTCAGAACTCGAACCCGTGCAGTCTGACTCCAGGGTCCATGCTCTGAGGCACTCTAAACATCTCCTTTCTGAAATAACATTTTACTCCCTGACGCCTGGGAGATTTTGCTGGCTGATTCACCCTGCATGGATGCCCTAGGCTTACACCATCTCTCCAGTTCCTCCCTTCATTTTCCTTCTCTGCCTTCCCTCTTCTGGTCCCCCATCCTTCTTGGGGGAAAGTCCTTCCTCTGTCACACAGATTGTTGACCCATCACCATTGGTTCCTGAAAAAACCTCAGAGTTTCCCCTTATACTCTGAAGCTTGTGAAAGCAGTCTCCTAATCAAAAACCATATCTTTCACAAGAGAAATGCGTATGCTGCCTGTTGAGATTATATACACATTTATATAAAACATGCTTTTTATCTTTATTAAAGTCATACTGTTCAGCTTTGTAACGCCCTCGTTTTAAAAAGATGGGGTCTGGGTCTGTGTAAGTAACCTGTTATTTTGAGCTTAAGAGGTTACTTTAATAAATTTAATGATTTAGACCCAGAGAATCTAGATTTAAATCCTAGCTTTACCACTTACTAGTTATGTAATGTTGGGCAAGTCATTTACCTTTAGTAAACTTTATCATATTGATCTATAAAATGGAAATAAGAATGCTTATTATTTACCCCACAGTTGTACTGAAAAGTACCAATGAGATAATGTATTTCAAGGAACTAAATAAATTATAAAACTTTGTTTTAATAGAGCCACAAAGTTCCTGTAACTTCCTCATTAATATATTGGAATCTCCTTTCTCACCTTCTAACCCGACTATATTGGAAATATTAGGGTATAAGCATCAGCTTAATTTGTGGGCCTGGAGAGGTCTGTAAGTGCTGCATTTATCCTTTGAATTAACAGAACCAGCTTCACTGTTTCACTGTTGTTGCTATGGTTACTGTGGCTTTTTGCCCTGCTTTCTTGAGGGGTTGCTAGCCTCCTGCTTAGAGCTTCCCCTTGTAGGTATGAATCCGACTGCTAAGGCTTCATAAATTGCTCTGTACTCGTACATTACCCATATTGAAAATTACAGGAAAGGCATCCATTTCAAGACCTGATGTCATTAGAATCTTATCTGCAAGTCCCAGGACCTATGGGTCATAGTTCCTGACATTCTTTTAGCAAAGCCTATATACAGGAAGCACACTCACCAAAATTGTCTGTTTACATTTATTGGATTATGGTTCATTGTACTGGATTTGGGAGTCATTGTTTTTCACATGTTTTCTTCACACTGTCTCTCATCAAGGTTATATAACTGTCTTTTAATCAGTACAGTTATTAGAATTATTATCTTTATTAAATTTTTTTTACTTTGTTTCTATTGTATCTATTGTGCCTATCCCATGATTTTCATATTAGTAACATACAGTTTCCCCACCCAGTACAAATTCCATCTTCTCTGGAGTGTATCACCTTTCCCATCGCCTACTTCTTCTGGACACATCCATAAGTCACTAAGCAGACAGTGATTAGGCAGGTATTTTCAAGGTTCAGTATTTCTGCCTCACTGTGATATACTTTATAATCATTTTGGTGTGGAATCCTTTCTGTATCATTATTCACTCTTCGAGCAGAATCCATTTTATACATTTTATGGCAGGCTTGTCCTAGACCCCATGCAAAGCAATGTAGCTAATGAAGTACCAAAAAAACTTAGTGCGTATCTATCAGTGGGTTCCTGTGAGTGAGGCTGCCATGGTAACACATTCTAAATTAAATGTACTGTAATTTAGATAAAGAGAAAAAATAACTCTTTGTAACTCTGAGTAAACTCACATTTACCAAAACAGAAAGCTCATTGGATTTGTGGCTGTTTTCCACTCTAGGTGACAGACTCAGAGGGCAGGGATTGTGGTAGCTTTCCCTTTTTGTTCTATCCCTAGTAGTAGCCAGGGCCTGGCACATAGTAGGCAATAAACTTGTGTTGAATCGAGACATGAGTTTATAGTAATGTAATGTAAAAAAATCAGAGAACTCTTTGGATCCACTTCTTACAATGCCCTTGTAAATTTTTCAAATAAAATATTCAGCAAGGATGAATAAAATAACACGAAAATATATTGGATTTTAGTGGAAAGTGCTAAGCAAATACAAGCTATTATTAGTGTATGCTAAATAGTACAGGAGACTGGTAAAAGCTGCTAATTTATGAAATAATAATGGGCAGCACATTAAATATGTGCTTTCATCCATGATGTTTATGTTTATTTCAAGCATGCAAGCACTCTTTTTCTCCCCTTGGGTATTAATATCTTAAAATGTGTTTTCTTACAGTATTCCTTCTACCAGCAGTTGCATGAACAAAAAAAGTCAGAAAAATTCTTCAAAGTTCTCTATGACCGAATGAAGGCTGCTCAGAAAGAGATAAGATCAACAGTGACAGTTAATACCATAGACTTAGGTAACAAAAAAAGGGATGATGACAATGAATTGATGACATCTGGTCCACGAATGAGAGGTAAAGAAATATTTGAGTACTTGGGAGAATAGAGAGAACAGAAGGGCACACAACTTGTAAATCTCGCTGATTTTTGTCATCTCACTTACCTTGGTCTCACTGTCCCAACTGTGGTTCTGTGTGTGGAGCTCCATTCTTAAATAATCATGGCCACGGGGTTGACCTTGAAACAGCTGTGCAGGATCAAACTCAAACAAGGGATTATCAGAGCAAAGTAACTAGTGACATGAAAATGTTGGCTTTATTGTGGAGTGCACAGTAAAGAGCCAGTTGCCCAAACTTTGGAGCATTCGTGAAGTCCAAACTTTAAGAATAGAAATTACAAGGGTGTCTGGGTGGCTCAGTGGGTTAAGCCTCTGCCTTTGGCTCAGGTCATGATCTCAGGGTCCTGGGATCGAGCCCCACATCGGGCTCTCTTCTCAGCGGAGAGCCTGCTTCCCCCTCTCTCTCTGCCTACCTCTCTACCTACTTGTGATCTATCTATCTGTCAAATAAATAAATAAAATCTTAAAAAAAAGAAGAATAGAAATTACGGCACCATACTTTAATGAAAGATTCTTGATATTTGGAATAAGAAAGTCATTGACGAAGTAAATATAAATCATATAAACATTAAGGTTTTAAAGTTTGCCATATTTTCCCCACCTTCTTGTATTCAAGAATTCTGGTATTTTATATTTATCAGAAAGACACAAGCTCTTCTAAAATTGGCAAAGTATTAACATCTTTTTTTTTAATACCCTATGCAAATTTCATATTTTAGTTGCTACTTCAGATTATTTGGGGGGAAATTGTTGCACCTTATGTCAAATGATTTTTAATTCAATTGTTAGAGAATTTGGGAACTGGTTGTCTTGTTTTTTTAATTAGAAAAAGGAAGTTCCTTCAGAAATAAATAAGAGTACTGTTCAATTTCAGTAAGAGATTCATCATTACTTTTGAAAGAGGGAATGAAAGGGCAGTTAACAGAAGCTTCTTCGGCGACATCCAAAGCATACTGTGCCTACCGAAGGGAAATGGATCCAGAAATAGACATTATGTGTGCAGGATCGGAAGCAGGAAACGCTGAGGAAAAGTCTGCCGAGGAAGTCACGATGAGCCCTGCGATCGCCATCATGCAGCCCATACTGCGGTTTCTTCAGCTGCTGTGTGAGAATCACAACCGGGAACTGCAGGTATTTGTTCTAGTTTGTGTAAAAGCTGAGAAGACAGCCTGTGACTGTAGGTAACTACATTCAAATAAAACTAACGTGTCATTTAGGAGAGATAATAAAACTGATAGTGCTCTTCTGAGTTGGGAAGAAACATTTGCGTCTAAGTGAAGAAAAATGCGGGGAAAACTCTTTTATGCGTGAAAAAAAATCAGACTTGTGTATTATCGTCCATTACAGCCTCAACTCCCATCTTTTTAGCCTCAGTTAGGGTCATTGAATCATAGTGTTCTGGTATTTGTTGAGGAAGGTCACATTTGCCTCATCTATACCTTTCATAGTTTTTTTTTTTAAGACTTATTTATTTATTTATTTATTTATGTTTTAGAGAAGAGGGGGAGGGGCAGAGGGAGAAAGAATCTCAAAGACTCTTGCTAAGTGCAGAGCCTGATGCGGGGCTTGATCTCAAGACCCTGAGATCATGACCTGAGCTGAAAGCAAGAGTTGGATGTTTGATCAACTGAGCCACCCAGGCTCCCCTGCCTTTCATGGTTTTATAGCTACAGGCTCTTTCATCATTTCCAGCTCAATTCATATATCTTGAGTGAGATACAGACTCTATTTCTACATCTCTATTAGAAACAGTTAATATAGAAGTGGACGTTTTAGGACAATAAAGGTCTATACCTTTGTAGATGAATATAGTCCTGGTCTTACGGCTTCTTTGGTACATTTTTCTTTGTCAAACAGCTGGACTGAGGGGCACCCAGGAATTTCGGGCTTTTGTTTTTTGCATTATTTGCGCGCTGCTTACGTCACCATGGTGTAACGACATGGGAGGTGAAATCGTCTCTAAGAGCACATATCCAGGATGAGGGAGAGCAGAGTTTAAGCTGTGTTCTCTAGTGAGAGCCTAGAATGCAGGTGTTCTGAGTTGGGAAGAGATGGTAGGTTAATACAAATGGAATTAAATACCCTCTAAGGACGTGAGAAACTCAGGACTTCATGAATGGTAGAAACTCTGAGTTTTGTGGGCTACCCCACCACAATGTGGAGAGGGCTGCTCAGAGCTGTGGCAGGCAAAGGCCAGAAGTCTGATTTCTGGAAGGAGGACACTGGAGACGCACCTACCTGCTCATCCTGGTGCATGTGGTCTGTCCATGTAGGAGATAGGTAGATAGTACCTGATAAAATATTTTTCTAATAGGAGTGTGGGATCAAACAATTTGGGAAATGCTCCTTGTAAAATAGTTTTGAGGCTCTCGGGTGACCGAGTTAAGCAGCCAACTCTTGGTTTCAGCTGGGGTGGTGATCTCAGGGTTGTGAGATGGAGCCCCACATCGGGCTCCACACTCAGCGGGGAGTCTGCTTGAGATTTTTTCCCCCTCTCTCTCCCTGTCCCCCTCTGCTACTACCCCCGACTTGTTCGCTCTCCTTCTCTCCCTCTCAAATAAATAAAATGAAATATTTAAAATACTTTTAATAGACTAGGTAGTAGAATTATTCACAATAGCTATTATGTAGAAGGAACCCAGTGTCCATTGACAGATGGATCTACAAAATGTGGTATATGCATACAATGGATTATTATTCGGCCTCACAAAGGAAGGAAATTTTGCCATGTGTTACAACATGGATGACCCATGAGACATTATGCCTCAAGTGAAATGAGTTAGTCACAAAAAAGACAGATACTGTGTGATTCTAGTTATATGACATACTTAGAGTAGTCAAAATGAGAGAGAGACAGAAAGTAGAGTAGTGGTTGCCAGGGGAAGAGGGAGGGAAGAATGAGGAGTTGTTAATTGGTATAGAGTTTTAGTTTTATAAGATGAAGAATTCTAGAATTGGATGATGGTGATGGTAGTTCAACATTACGAATTTATTTAATACCACTGAGTGGTACACTTAAAGATGTTTGAGAAGGTACATTTTATGTGTATTTTGCCATAATAAAAGTTTGGAGGGCACCTGGGTGGCTCAGTCAGTTTAGCATCTGCCTTTGGCTCAGGTCATGATCCCAGCATCCTGGGATTGAGTCCTGGCTTCTTCCTCTCCCACTCCCCCTGCTTGTGCTCTCTTTCTTTCTCTGTCAAATAAAATCTTTAAAAAAATTTTGGAAAAAAATCACACCAAAAAGCCTAAAAAAAAAGTTTAAGTGGTGGAAATAAATTCAAATAAGTAAATTAAATAATAAATTAAATTAATAAAAATAAGTAATAGATAAAAATAAATGTTTCCTCTCTCTGATTACCTTTCACTAGATTTACTCATCCAAAGAAATTACTCTTAACAGATTATACTTCCTTCCAGGGACTTTTATGCACATAGAAGCATATTAATCTGTAAACGTAAATTCTTTTTAAAAACTCAGATTATGTAATGTTCCTCAGATTGTGTAATGTTACTTTCCATTTAGTAATACACCTTATTCTTAGATTTTGTTTATATCAGTACATATTGAATTACCGCATTTTTATAGCTTTGCAACATTCTAATGTTTGGATGTACTGTTATTTGTTAAATAGGTCACATTATGATAGGTAGATATGGTTTCCAGTTTTTGCTATTATAAGTAGTGTGCAGTAAACCTTTTTGTAGTCATGTGTGTGCATGTGTATGCATCATATAGAGAGAGAGATGATATACATATACATATATATATATATAATAACTTAGGAAGCAGAACTGTATGTTAACTGAATATTTTAATAGAAGCTTCTAAGTTGCCCTCCACAATATGGTTGTATCATTTATTGTTTGAAGCGGTACTAGTTATGAGGGATCATTTACTTGAAAATTGCTTCTCTCCCTGATGAACTTCTTTCTAGCTTCTTGTTTCCTTCTCCTTTTCCTATATTTATTTTTTGCCTTCTCCATATAGTTTTGAGGTAATGACATTGTTATGAACTATACTGATAAATTTAGATTCTTGAGGAAAAAACTGGAAGCTTTTTTCTTAAACCTAAGGGAAATTTAATAAATGTGAACACTTTCTTATAAAGAGCAATTCCTTTCCACATTGCCTTGGGGATGTTTTTGAATCAGAAAAACACACATAGTGAGAGAGCTGAAAGCAATTAGCACAGTGATTTCTTTTAACTCCTCAGGTATATTTTCTTTTGCTTTCAGAACTTCTTGAGGAATCAAAACAACAAAACAAATTATAACCTCGTCTGTGAGACCCTTCAGTTTTTGGACTGCATCTGTGGAAGTACCACGGGTGGTCTGGGCCTGTTGGGTCTCTACATCAATGAGAAGAATGTAGTGCTGGTCAACCAGACTCTGGAGAGCTTGACGGAATATTGCCAGGGCCCATGCCATGAAAATCAGGTAACCGTGAAAGCAGTTCTTCACGCAGAAGTATTCATGACTAATTAGCAAAAGGATCAAACTGGTGAAGGAGCCAAGCTTTGTCTACATGTAAAAGATCTTTCTTGCTTTGCCAGATATTTTTACTCTTCTCATGAAATATACAAAGACTGAATTCTAGACTAGTAAATACTATGCCCTATTTTTATTTAATTTCATCGTAAAAGAAAATTCCCATGAAAATGTTCCAGATAAAAATCAGACCTACCAAAAAGAGTGAAATGTGTTTCTTCACTGTTGCTCAATTTTCATCTTTTGTGACTCTTTCTCAGGATTTGTTGAACACACTCCCTTTGGCTTCTACCTCTCCATTGCAGTGTGTTGTATATATTAGTCTCCTTTAGACTCGCAGTAAACCTATGAACATTACGAAATAGGTCTTATTGCTCCCATTTTGTGGATGAATAGGTTCTGACCGAGAGATCAAGTGATGTTCCATGGCCTCGGAGTGAGAGAATCAGTTTTTGTAGAGCCATTCTTAAAACTCAGGACTTTTGATTGGGTCTAAATAGAGTGCTCTTTTGACTGCATTACATTTTCAAGGGTAAAATTTCACCTCTCGTCCAGAAGGTTTGCCTGATTCCATTTTCTTAGACATCAATGACATAGAAAACAGGACACTTGAGCTAGTCAAGAGAGGGGAGTCACCCGAGAGTTTATTAATTGACTGTTCACAAACACTTAAGTGTTATGGAGCTATCATTGCAAGCATGGATTCAGCCTGGAAGAAAGAGTTTTCAAGTGGTAAACATCTCTGGATATAAATCTTAAAGAAGCTGTTGAGACCGAACATCAGTGCATAACATAGAAAAGAAATGTGGGGGGGGGGGGCACAGGCTGCTTTTCTATTGCAAATTATGAAATATGCGCACACACATGTATAAACATGTACAAACATATGCATGCCTAGGTATGTAGAATAAAAACTCAACATTTACTGATATAAAGAATTTGTTGTGAGGATACTTTCCTCCCTCTGTAATGTCCATGTTACCCAGTAAAGGAGGTAGAAGATTTTGCCCTGGGGTTTGTTTGTTTTTTTTAAAGATTTTATTTGATTTTTATTTGACAGACAGAGATCACAAGTAGGCAGAGAGGCAGGCAGAGAGAGAGGGGGAAGCAGGCTCCCTGCTGAGCAGAGAACCTGACGTGGGGCTCGATCCCAGGACCCAGGATAAAGCAGAGGCTTTAACCCACTGAGCCACCCAGGCGCCCCTTGCCCTGGGTTTTCCTGGATTATGTTTCAGTCTCCTGGGGTAATGATACAAAGAAACTTAACTGTTGATTTAAAAGTTGAGGAAAAATATACAAATTTGGAAACTTGGTTTTGTTGTTGGAAAAAACGTGTATATCTATATTATTAAGCACATGTTCCCCATTTTTGGTCTTATAAAAAGATGAAGTTGAGTTTTGAAATTAATTTACTAAAGTAATCTCTAAAAGTGAAAAGCTAATAATAAGATAACAAAACAGTAATAAATAATGATAATAAACATGAGTCCCTCATACTAAAAAAATATAGTTAATTTGAACTCCAACTTCTGAAAATGTGTGGGAGAAAAGACCGTTACCAGAAAATTCCAGAAATGATCTGCAAATTGATTCCCTCTAAGTCTAGCAAGTATCTTAAAAATCAGAAGAACCTCAGGAAATGTGGAAGATGGATGGAAGACACCTTTCCTTTGTGTCAGGGAAGTAAAAAATTCTTTGTGCAAAGGGAAAAATGAAGCCCATTCTGAAAGATAACAGTTATTCCAGAATTATGTTGAGTTCACTCTTTCTCATTTAACTCGCCTGGGTTTCCATTTTTTTGGATTCCTTGATACTGGCTGCTGCATCATAATGTGTGGTTCCACAAATTCCAACCCACGGGTTTCTGATGTTCAAGTTCTATCCATTGAATTAAGTTCAGGATCCTAGCACAATAGACCCTAGCCTTCAAAATACTGCTTATCTCTCAGGATGTTTTATAAACTTTCCCCAAGTCAGGTCCTTCTATAAATCACTCAGGTTGAAGGACTCTGCAGACCTTGTCCTCCACCACCATACCAGAGAGATGTCCCCACAATAGAAGGCTCCTGTCTTCCTTGTCTGCTGCCCCCAGAGGTGCAGTGGCATCACGTGTGACTCACTCAATATTAAGTAACAGCTAAACTGATAAGCCTTATCAGTGCTAATGACATCGACATACCTCAAACGAACCACCTGGACACTTCTTTCCTAAAGGGGAAGATTCTCTTAGCCAGGAGAGATCAGATCTTAAAATTCAGAATTTAAGACACTAACTCTTCTATTGGAGGGTATATTAGAATTTGTTGTCTGAAAGAGTATTTAACTTCAGTTTTAAGTTCTTTGAAATTCTATTAAAAAATGGTTCATTTTAAAAGATCTCTTTACACACATTGTCTCTTTCAGTGTTCTGCATTCAAAGCCATTTAATCAATACTAATCAATTAAAGGATTTGCTACAAAAGAATAAGTCAAATTTAAACCCTTGACTTAATCTCAGAGTTAAATCTTAGTTCTGTTTTAAAAGTCAAAAAACTAAGGTGACTGTTCTTTTATGTCAGATGATGTCTAGTGCTTTTGTGTTGTAAGTAAAACGTTGTTCGGTAAACATTGTTTTCCAGACGTGTATTGCTACTCATGAATCAAATGGGATTGATATCATCATTGCTTTGATTCTAAATGACATAAACCCTCTGGGTAAATATCGAATGGATCTGGTACTCCAACTAAAGGTAGAGTAAATCCACTATTTGGGGGGAGGGGAGTGACATTTTCTATATAAAACTTCCTTCCAGAATTGACTCTAAATCCTCCAGTAGCTCTTGTAAAAACCCAGGGATTATCATCTGTTCAGCTAATGAATTGACAGAATGGGAGAGTGAAAGTACAATGTGCACTAAATCCCCAATAAACGTCCAATAAGCTTTGAGGTAATTTCAGTTGGAGGGTACTTTACTGAAAGTTCTTTTAAGTAGCCACTTTGTTTCACTACTTCTCTTTGTTTTTATTTTATACTTTTTATTTTAGAGAAGAAAAAAGGTGTTAAACATTCATTATGCCATATATTTTTAATTCATCTAGACTATAGAATCCTATCTAGCAAGTCACAATGAATTAGACCATGTAAAAGAAGGGCTGCATTTTAGTTTCATGGCTCTCTTCTCTCAAAAAGTTGTTTTCTTTTACATCAGAATTGTGTTTTTTGGTCAAATACTATAAGCAGCGTTTACACTCCCTTTGAGAAGCTGCTTTAACTTTAGCTGTGCACATACTTCCCAGTAGTTCCATTTATCAGAGCTCAGGAAGGAAATGACATTTTAAAAAATTTCTTCAACTTTTTCTTTAAATGGAAATAGACAAATGAATATACACAAGAAGCTATATATAAATAAATCCCAAACTCAAAGGCATGATATTCAGTACAGATGAATTATTAAAGACCACATTACTGTGTTTAGTGTTAAAGAGGTAAAAGAAAAAATGGTTAAATATAATTTTTCTGTAAAGATAGGTGCATCCAGTATCAGAGCAAATTTTTTTTTTTTGAGAGAGAGAGAGTAAACATGCATGAGTGGGGTGGGGGTGCAGAGGAACACATAGAGAGAATCTTAAGTAAGCTCTGCACTGAGCATGGAGCCTGTGTGGGGGCTCAGTCTCAAGACCCTGAGGTCATGAACTGAGCCAAAAGCATGAATTGGGCACTTAACCAACTGAACCACCCAGGCCCCCCTAGCAAATACAGTTTAATTAAATTTTGTATCAGTAAATTTATGGCCAGAGAGAATAGAAATGATATTTTTATAATCTTGTTTCTAAATGTAAATTTAGATACATAATGGAATGCACATATGTCCCTCTTATGTGAAGATTGTGCTGGGGGCTCCTAATAAGCAAATGTTTCTTTTCATAGACAAGGTGAATTTTTATTTTTTCACTGTTTTCATTGGCAATATGTATAAGCCTTGGGTCTTTCTGTTCATAGACTAGAACTAAGGTGATCCTTATGTCGACTGAATTTGTGTCCTTTTCCCCATCAGCGTCATGTTTTTATTAGTGAAGCCAGCCTCTGCCTATGTGGCAGCTTCAGCTGAGTTACTCGAAAAACGTTTATCTCCTTAAATTCATCTTTAATCACAATTCATAAAGAAACAACACATAGAAGCCTTGGTCTTTGGCTCTTTAAATCCTTTATTGGCCTAAAGACTGTACCTTTAAACCTCATTTTTAACTGGTATAACTTAATGGAGAAAAATACGGAGTGACTGATTGGTCGATTTGAAAGGGGGAGGGGCTGAGGGAGAAGAAGAGAATCACAAGCAGACTCACTATTGAGTGCAGAGTGGAGTGCACGACTTGATCCCACAACCTTCAGATTATGACCTGAGCCGAACCTAAGAGTCAGACTCTTAGCCGACTGAGTGAGCCACCCAGGCACCCTGTGATTCATCCATTTAAAACAAAGTATTAAAAAAAAATAAAACCAAGTGTAGGCATACAGATTATTTACAAATCCAAACATATGTAAAAAACTAAATGATGGGGTATTACTTGAGATTATGCAGATATTTTTAGCTATTTAATGCAAATGCTTTTTTGAAAAAGGACTATTTAAAATTTCATTTGTTACTAACCACTATGTATATGTTTTTGAAATGTGATGTTGGCTAAATCAAGGTATATATAACATACCAGGTAAATGGATTTGACTTGAAATATTTAAAATATAGTCTTCTACCTAAAGAACAAGGCATATGTGCCTTTCCCAACAATCTATGAAGCTCTGTACATAATGGCCAATATGAGAACAATGCTTATAAAACAGAATAATATATATTGCCAGATTTTAGAGGGCTTCCATGGGTAGAATGCTTTTAATTATAAAATCTCTGTAACATCAAAGAGTAAGTCATATTTAAAAATGCTAAATTAAGGTTTATTTTGTATCGTTCATCCTTAAATTTGATTGCTTAATCATTTATACTTTCATTAAAAATTTTAAGTATACTTAACTCTGCATACTCATTTACTGTGAAGGCTTATGCATTTTTTCATGCATATGTCTTGTTCTTTAACTTTTAATTTACATTTCATGACTGACCTGTGACTGCAAAGTTTTGAATTTGTAAATAGGTATTTTTTTTTAAAGGTCTCTGGCTTCCTTTGGAAGAAGATCTTGTGTTAATATCGATGCACACATTTGATTTCTTAGTGTATATAGGCTCTTGTACTTTCAATTTGATTCAGATTTGAGGTCATTTACAAGACTTCTATTCTTTGAAGATAGTGTGAAAAGATTGGTTGGAAAAAAATCATATCGCCACTGGTATTCTAAAATTGGATGTATTTTTAAGCTATTATGTATTGGGCTTGCTAAGTGAGGTTCATAGAGAATACTGTTCATGTTGCCAAGGTTTGAGCTTTGAATTCTGTGGGGTCAGTTCAGATTACTCCGAGGATTTAAGTTTTCCACTAATCGTGGAGCCTTGTTATTTTAGGTATGTTGTTTGTATAGGATGCTACATTACAAAAATGGATTTTAGGATTGATGCAAATCTGCAAAAATTGAAAATGAACCAGAAAAAAATAATGCCACTTCCCTTACAAAATACTAATTTTTTTTTTCAGGATGGGTCTATGACACTGCTACCATCATCACCAGACATCATTGCTTCTAATATTAGTTTTAAAGATAGTCTTTAGGCCGCAGTCCTAAAAGAACAAAATAGTTGGATAGAATTTGGTATTAAGCTACTCAGTAAAGTTAATTTGTACAAACTTAACACAATTTTTGTGATGAATGTCTACCTATATCAGACAGCTGATTCAGTTCAAGTTTTTATCCTACAAGATGTTAATTTTGAGTCACTGAGAAACATCTTAAAGCCATTAAAGTTACTTCTCTTGTGCTCCTATCAAAGATCGTGTGTGGCACTTGAGATTTTTATCTAAATAAATATTGCAAAAAAAACGTAGAAATATGTCCTAGGTACTTTTTATCATTTCACAGTTTGCCACGATTCTGGGGCAGTGCTATTGAAAACAGTTAAAGAAACATCTTTCCAAATGTTGAGGATATTGTGCTTTGTGTAATAAGACTTTGTATAATTCTTTGGATTATAAATCAACTATATCAGAAATATTAATGGTATCTACAGGTTAAATGTTTGAGAATATATGATTATAAAAGAACTGGAAACATCAAAGACAACACAGACTATTTACAGCCTCTATTAAACAAAAGAAAATATTGTTATTCTATAACACAGACGGTAAACATGTTGCATATTACTGCCGAAGAGTGAGACCAGTAAATTATTACCAATAAATTTTTATTTTTACTTCTAACTCATGAATTTAAAATTTCGTAGATTAATACTCAGTAATTATTGGTCATATTTATTAAAGATTTTGATATGCTAATACATATTCATGTTTTACACAAAAAACAATTGTGCTAAGTTCTTTAAATTATATACCATTTCTGTAAAGTACATCATTGATACTTTTTCGCCTTACCATCTTGTTAAAATGGCATCAAGGCAATGTCTATTTAGAAAATGGTGATGGAAAATAATATATTTTAATGCATTATATATAAGGTTTTGATTTTGTATTGAAAACAGCCTTTCACCAATGCTTAAAATATTCTTTGGAATACAGCTCTTATAACTCATTATTTTTATTTTGTGTTGACAATGAAGTAAAACCTTCTATATTAAAATGTGAATTATCCAAATGAAATTAGCAGTTTAAAGTTGTGTTTGTTTTTTTTTTAAATGGTCCTGGTAATGTCAATTAAAACAAACAGGGATAGTTAATCCATGAAATAGGCTTTCCATGTACATTAACTCAATCTGTATCTCTAGAACAATGCCTCTAAGCTTTTGTTGGCCATTATGGAAAGCAGACATGACAGCGAGAATGCGGAAAGAATTCTTTTTAACATGAGACCCAGGGAACTGGTAAGAAAACTTCTATTTTTAAAATATTTTATTTATTTATTTGACACAGAGAGAGATCACAAGTAGGCAGAGAGGCAGGCAAGAGGGGGGGGCGGGGGGGGGGGAAGCAGGCTCCCCGCCAAGCAGAGAGCCCGATGTGGGGCTCGATCCCAGGACCCCGAGATCAAGACCTGAGCCGAAGGCAGAGGCTTAACCTACTGAGTCACCCAGGTGCCCCAAGAAAACTTTTGAAACTGTATTAATAATGTTCATCCTAAAAGGGATGAATTTGCAGTATGCATGTCAGGGAAAGGTGGCTTTTTCTAGTGGCTTCCACTGCCTCACCAGGGCATAATAGCACATCACAGCTTACCTTTGCAGGTGACTCAGGAGGCCCCATCATGGCAAAAGCCTGTGTGATTTACTTCATTGGTTTTATCTTCTCTAAGCACTTTTCCTAACAGGCTGTCACAGTCTGTTAAACTATGTGAAAATTCTTTTTTTGCCAGAACAAGAATAAGTTTGCTTTAGTTTGTGTATTGGAATATAGGAGAAAAGTGTCTAAAAAATGTTTGTACTCCTCAAAAATTTTATTTTTACCTCTTTCTGAACAATAAAAATAAGACCAATTCCTTTTGAACTTGTTTCTATCAGTGAAATGTTGCACCATGCTTGGCCTAAAGGAAACTATATGAAGACTTGGTGGGGATTCCACAGAGATCATTAGTGTATCTTCTTATTGTAGAAGTTGTATTTTCCCCCGCAGTTACCTGGAAATTAGGAAGTAATATCAGCGTGCTTTAAAAGCATTGAGTTTCTTTTTCTTTAATTTTAATTCCAGTATAATTAAAACACAGTGTTATATTAGTCTCAGGTACACAATATAGTAATTCAACAATTCCATATATCACCCAGGACTTGTCACAACAAGAGCACTCCTTCACCCCCATCACCTATTTTACCCCATCCCCCTACCCACCTCCCTTCTGGTAACCATCCGTTTGGTCTCTATAGGTAAGAGTCTGTTTCTTGGTTTGTCTGTGTCTCTCTCTCCCTCTCTTTCTCTCTCTTTTTTTTTTTGCCTTGAAAGCATTGGGTTTTAAAAACATTGCGAACATTCTCAAACCCATATCGCTTGGCGGTTGCGTGACTAAGTCCCAGTCTTAGGAGCACCACTTGTTGGTACTACGGGGAGATCGTATTGAAGGCACTCTTTTGCTCTCTCTTTTTAAGAGTAAGGAATGGTGTTGAGGAGGGCTGATAAAGATAAATGTAAGATGAAATTTTATTTAACATATATTTACAGAGAGTCTCATAACTGTAAGGCAGGGGACTAAAAGAAGCAAGATATTCTCTACTCTTATGGTTGAATGGGGCAGTGAGTTATGTGTTCATTCAACAACAGCACTGTACAAGAGCCTTTGAAAATACTCTCTCCTCTACCTACACCTTTATCTCATGTGACTCACCATCAGTCTCTTGCCTGAGTTCATGCTCCTGCTCTGTTTTCACTTTGTGTCTCACACTTAGTGCTGCTGTAGGACTTTTTCATTCACCTCTTGATGTGCTGACTCTCTCACTGGACAGTGAGCTCCTAGAGGAGGGTGCATACTATGTTATACCCAGTGGGGGGTACGTACTGTGTTATACCCACTGTTGGGTCCTCAGTGCAGTGGACAATGTCCAGCTTCACTTGTCCCTGTTACCCAGTGGGCGCTGAGTATATAATGGATGGTTATCAGGGTTCCGGAGTCTCCTAATTCATGAGAACTTTGGCATTGTCAACATTCACACATCAAAGGAAAATTTTTCAAGGAAGTAGAAAATATGTAGGAAAATACTTTCACATTCATTTAAATGAAGGTGGTTTCCAAGGTCATTTTCATTTATAGTTCTTTTATACTTTTCAAGTCTTAGGAAGTGTTCCAGTTTTTAATTATACCTCATAAACAATGTAAAATGCTTGTTGTTTGTGGCATTTCAAACCTTGTTCCTATTTGTTTTTTTGATAGGTGGATGTGATGAAGAATGCCTATAACCAAGGACTGGAATGTGACCATGGGGAGGATGAGGGCGGAGATGATGGTGTTTCCCCAAAAGATGTTGGACACAATATCTATATCCTGGCCCATCAGGTGTCACATTTTATATCTTATATTATTGCTAATCTTATCAATTGTGTTTTGTGTCATGACTTGTTATATTTTCAAGTTCTGGTCCCATCATTTACTTGCTCTGGGCCAGGGAGAGGGAAACGTTCCCAGAATGCCCAGTTGTGTTTCCAGAGCTATGCTAAGTGTTGATCCATAAGAAAATGAGACTTGCCACCAAAAACTACTGGGCCAGGGGACAGGAGACAATGTCAGGTCAGAGCCTGAGAAACAGACAAACCATGATAACAAAGGGAAGCTTCAAGGAGAGAGGAGGGGAGGCCAACTGGAAAGATAGAGTGTGAAATAAGGGGGTACATTTGGTCTAATCAGAACAAACCTTGGAGACGCCTTCTGGCCTCTTTGAGTTAGAGGTTGGCATGTTTCCTGCAGAAGTCAGAAGTGGCAGCCTCTAACTGGTTTCCACTAGACTTCTAACAAGGATGAGGCTACGTTTTAAAATTCCTTTGGAGGACCCATTCCTATTCTACAGTTCTTTATGAAAACAAGCACTTGACAAATGTTTGAGGAATTTAATTTTATTAACATGAAGATCAGCTTTAAATTTGCATCATCGAATGCAGATTTGCTTAGAAGTTAAACATTTTAAATGTACAGTGCCAATTTGATTTTGTCTGTAGCAACTCCCTCTTTTTTATGGGATACAGACCTAACTCTGTAGACTTTCCCCAACCTGTCTTTCTAATCATCTTCTTACATGGTCTACCTCTCTCTCTTCCTTCTTCCCCATACAGCTTACCAGTTAATTGAGCAAACACTGATACATATAAAGTACATTGATTTATTCTCACTTTTTAAAATTTTTCCAGTTTTATTGAGATATAAAGGACATATACAGCACTGTGTCTGTTTAAAGGTATTAAAAAGTTGCTTTTTAGACACTTCTTGCCCTTCTCTGTAGAGCTGTATAAATAAAGTATGTAAACTCAAGCGTAGTCTTCACAAAAGATTCTGGGAAGGAGTCGGATTTTAAAATATACTAACAAAAGAAGCTGCTCTGATTTTTTTAAATACAGTTCGATCACTGTGAAGATTTTGGGACCTCTCATTGTATAGCAAAATGCATATTTAGACCGGACACAGATAAGGGCAGATGGGTTATAGCTAGAAAGACAAAAGAGAATTTTAGGTATTGAGGAACTGAAAGGCAGAATGAAGGGCAAGTTAAAGGAAGAACACAGAGGTTTAGAAGGTAGAAAAGGTGTCATTTTAATTTTATTTTTTAAAAAGATTTGTTTATTTGAGAGAGAGTGAGAGAGCATAAGCAGGGGGAGCAGCAGTCAGAAGGAGAGGGAAAAGCAGACTCCCTGCTGAGCAGAGAGCCCGCCATGCAGCTCCATCCCAGGACGCTGGGATCATGACCTGAGCCGAAGGCAGACGCTTAACCCACTGAGCTACCCAGGCGTCCCAAAGCTGTCATTTTAGAGAGAAAGAGAAATTCAGGTGACAGGAATTGAGTCACTCTAGACAAAGAATGACTAAAGATTGAACGTGAGTGGAAAGAAAAAAATCACTGGCTGAAAACGAAAATCAAATTGGCTACTAGGAGGAAGAGAAAAATGTGATGGCCCAGCATGTGCCTGGGCAAGGAGCTATTTCAGAAGCTGTAGCATTGTGGAAGGAAAACAACAAGGAAGAGTGGGCCAGAGTGAGCAGTGAAAATTTTAGAGGGAGGAAGTAGGGGAATTCAGCCGCCCATGTTTTCTTGACTGAAACCTGGTCTCACTCTGTCTGGAGAAGCATCCCCTCTTGCACGAGGGAGCGGCCACACAAACAAGTCCTGACCTTACAGGCTTGCAGTGGGAAATGAACAACCAGCCCGGCTGAGTCAGCCTGGGAAGCAGAAGAGTGGCAGATGTTTGAACCAATCACCCCCATCCATGACGAGGAGGTTTAAAAATGCCATCTCAGGGGGACGCCTGGGTGGCTCAGTTGGTTGAGCGGCCGCCTTCGGCTCAGGTCATGATCCTGGCGTCCTCGGATCGAGTCCCACATCGGGCTCCTTGCTCGGCAGGGAGCCTGCTTCTCCCTCTGCCTCTGCCTGCCACTCTGTCTGCCTGTGCTCTCTCGCTCTCTCTCCCTCTCTCTCTGACAAATAAATAAATTAAAAAAAAAAAAAACACCACTTAAAAAAAAATGCCATCTCAGATTACCCGTACATTGTGCGGAACAGTGGAAATGTCAAGGTCAAGAAAAGACTTTTCTAGGTCAGTTCATTTCTAAGCAGACGAAGTGAAAGGGTAGAGAGTACAGATCTTAAAAACAGGCTATGGAGGATGTGGAGAAGAATGGAGAATGAGTATAAAGAATGCAAGAGCTGTCATAGAATGAAGGATAATGATAGAAAATATGAAAATGATATAAAATATGAACATATGAAGTTAAAAATGCAGATGGCATAAGGGGTAAATGATCTTGATGGGTTTAAGTTTATGCCAGTGCTTGGAGAGAAGAGATTAGATTCAGACAACGGTGGGGTTGTCTAAGGAGTGGGAATTCAGTAGTAAAAATAAGGAGTAATAGGATACAATTTACTGAAACAAAGAGATAAAAATCACAGGTGGGAAATGGCTTGAATGGAGAGAAACCTCTGTATAGAGGTTTCTTAATTTTGCAAAACCAAAATGTTGAAAAAGCAGTAGTTTGTAGAGCTGGGACAGTAAAACACAGAGATACATGAGTAAAGCCAGACTGAGTATGGGGAAGAAGGAAATGCTGAATTGTTGAACACTCTAAGCCTTGTGATTCAATTGTAAGAGTAAATATGAAATGAGAGTTAGTGTGGGTTCTTTGAGGAACTCAAAAAGGGGATAGGAGTGGCAGAATATATAAAACAGTATATGTAACTGTGTAGTGTTAAGCAACTGTTTGCTATTTTCTTAGAGTGACACAGAACATTGTTACCTTCTTACTTTTTAAGGTATTCTCTTGGGTGACTCCTCTCACCATTTTGTGTGTGTGTGTGTGTGTGTGTGTGTGTAAAAAATTCAGTTTTCACTCAGAGAAGAGAGCCCACTGTGCTTTTTACATCTTTCCACAAGTGACTCCTTTGGTGTTCTCTAGGCTGGCATGTTATATTGGTTTCTTGGGAGGCCAGCCGTGGTCCTGAGTACCTGATGAATCTGTTGTCCAAGCAGCGACCATACCAAAGAGGAGGGGTCGTGTGCTTTGCTTTCAGGAGAAGCCAGGTAGCTGTGCTCCAGGGGTTTGTTTGAGCCCCGCTTTTGCTGTTTTCACTGTGGGTATGGAATTATTGTCCCCTGAATGCTGATGACCATGCAGATTGGTTTCTGCCTTTGCACAGTTCAGTAATTCCAAAACCAAGGTTCAACTTCCTCCTTGTTTTACTATAATCATCTTTTGTACAGACAGTTTATTTTGGTACACTCAGACTTTCAATTTTTGTTGTTATTCTTTTCATGGTAGTGAGGTAGTTCTGCTTTTTCTACCGTGACATCCTTTTTAGCCCTTCCTGTGGTTGGTGTTACAAGAAACAAATAATGCTTCTTTCTTGTAAGTGTCTTGTCTGATCTACATAAAACTATAAATACATCAAAAAGGGAATTTCTTAAGTTCTACTACTATGGTGCATACAGAACATTTCCTGAAAATTCAGCTATGGGTCCTTTTTGATTTTCTGCCATCCACATGTTCTCCTTCCATATCTCTGCCTTGTGTTTCTGCTGTGGGTTTCTTCTTTTATATTTTGCCTTCTTACTGTTCCTTCTCCTCTTTATTCCTGCCTTTCCGTAGAATAGTCACTGCCTGCAATCTAGGACATTCTTCAGTACTTTGTATATATTTAACATGTATTAAACCATATTGTTTTTCTGGTCCCATGTAGCAATTTCTGTTTTTTCCATCTGAAAAACTTTACCCCCCCCCAGGTTTATTGAGATATAATTAACACAAAACATTGAGTAAATTTAAGGTGTATAATGTGTTGATTTGACGTATTTATATGTTGCAAAATGATTAACCACCATTAGCTTCATCCCATCGCATCATTATTTCCTTTTTGGTGAGAACATTTAAGATACACTCTCTTGGCAACATTCACTATATAATTACAGGAGTATTTGCTATAGTCACTGTGCTGCACCTTAGATCCCCAGAATTTATTACTCTTATAACTGGAAGCATATACCCTTTAACCAACATCTCCCCATTTCTCCCAGCCTTCAGCCCCCTGGTAACCATCATTCTACTCTCTGTTTCTCTGGCTTCCACATTTTTAGATTCCACATATAAAAGATCGTATGGTATTTCTCTTTCTCTGACTTATTTCACTTAGTGTAATGGGCCTCAAGGTCCATCCAAGTTGTTGCAAACAGCAGGAGTTCCTTCTTTCTCATGGCTAAGTAATATTCCATATTGTGTGTTTATATATACACACCACATCTTCTTTATGCATCATCCCTTGATGGACACTTGGATTGTTTCCATATCTTGACTATTGTGAATAAGGCTTCAGTGAACATGTAGGACCCTTTATTTCAATACCTACCAGAATTAAGGTGTATATGGAGAAAAGTATTAATGAGCAAGCCTTTGGAAAGCAAAAATGACCCTAACCCCCGGCTCATAAGGCAAGAAAGGATGGATCACTTTAACTGGATATATGAAATTATTTTTAAAATACAGTTTTTAAAAATTTTCATGAGCGTTTCCCTATGTCACTAAGTGGTCTTTGAAAACATAATTTTACTGTCTGCATAATCATTCATCATTTGAATGTGCCATAATTTATTTAATCACTCCTATTGTTGGACATTAGGTTTCTAATGTTTTTGATATTATAAATTATGCTATGATTAGCATGCTTATACATTAATCTTTGTCTGCTACACTGATTACTTCCCTAGGATAAATTCCAAGAAGTTTAATTACTAGGTCACAGGGTAGTAACTATTTTATGGTTTGATGCATATCATAAAATTGTTATCATAAAATTCCATAATGTGTGATGGTACTAATCTTACTGAATCCCAAAATTACTATCATTTAAAAAAAACTTTGCCAAACTTACAGTGTGTGGAACATAGTGACCACCTCACCACCATTTGTTAAATGAATCAATGAATTATTGTTGAAAGGGGATCTCATTTTATTTATTTTTAAAGATTTTATTTATTTATTTGACAGAGAGAGATCACAAGCAGACAGAAAGGCAGGCAGAGAGAGGGGAGGAAGCAGGCTCCCTACTGAGCAGAGAGCCTGATGCGGGGCTCGATCCCAGGACCCCAGGATCATGACCTGAGCTGAAGGCAGAGGCTCCAACCCATTAAGCCACCCAGGCGCCCTGGGGATCTCATTTTAATTCACACCTTTTGGATTACCAATAAAATGGACTTTTTTTTTTTTTTTTTTTTTTAAGAGAGCGAGAGAGTGGGGGAAGGGGCAGAGGGAGAGAATCTCAAGCAGACTCCCTACTGAGGCAGAACCCAACATGGGGCTTGATCTCACGACCCATGAAATCATGACCTGGGCTGAAACCAGTGCTCAGCTGCTCAGCTGACTAAACCACGCAGACACCCCCAAATAGACCCTCTTTTCATGTTATTTAGTGTTTATATATTTTTTGTGAATTGAAAATGTGTTTCTCCATTCTTCTGACAGGGTTCATTTTGTGTTTGTGAATTTTAATTAACAGTAACAAATCTTAGTCATAGTAGCTATATCTACTTCTTCCTGATTAATAGCTTCTTAATGTTTTAATGATAGGTTTCTTCTGCCCCGTTGAGATCTCTTAAACACTCACTTAGATTTTCTTCTGGTGTATAATGAATTCAGTTAAGTATTTGACTATATAATCTTCCCATGTCATACTGCAGAAATAATAAAAAAGCAATTTCTAAGGCTAAGTTATCTCTGAGGGTATAGCCCCAGATTTAGTAATAAGAGGAGTTTATAAGGGCAGGGTTTATAGGAGTCTCATGAATGGGATACAGAGCATGGGTCACAGAGAGAGCTTTAGCAGAAGAGGTCAGGGCCAAACCCAGGCCATTTTCAGGGTCAGACTGGGCACGTGAGTGAGCGCTGGGGGAACAGGTGAGCCTGGGACCATCTGGTGATCCTCTTCCAAAGCAGGCAGCCTTTATTCACATCTGCTAACTTTCCAATTCAGATTATAGACCCTAGATTTCCACTTCTTTCAATATTTCAAAAGAAACCTGAATTCTGAAATTTTTTAAAAATGTAAACTCTCTTAATTTTTAAATGTTGACAGATCATTTGGTATTTTTAAAAACACCGAGCAGTCCAAGCAAAACTCACCAGCAAGTGGAATGTTGCCCATGATCCATAGTTTGCCCCTTATAGAGTAGAGGATCCAAATTTCTCATTGATTCTTCATTCAATTCCATGGATCTTTTGATTGCCTGCTAGATGCCAGGCTCTGGGCTAGATATTAGGAGTACAGCAGTGTAGAATAACGGGAGATTAGCTCTCAGGGAATTTACATCCTGACTGGGAGCAATGATGAGTAGACAGACCAGAAAGACAGCAGAGAGTGTTACAAGCCATGCAGTGAGTGAGAACAGGGTGTGAGGAAAGGCAGTTATGGAATGCTAGTGTAGACTGCTGATCCGGAGGGATTTCTCTGAGGAGCTGAATTGAGGCTCACTCTAGGTGAATGCCGGGAATATGAAATGGAGAGATATGGGGGACATCCCAGAGAATGGCTGGAAAGTGGCAATGAACTTGGCATGTTTAGAGGAACAAAAGACCTGTGTAGCTAGACCTTCAACCAACCATTAACACTCGAATACTGTAATAATCATATAAATGCACCTGAGGCTCATTTATTATAAGATAGTCATTCAAGAACATTTATTGAGCACCTCTTACATTAGGCATTGTTTCAGTTGCTAAAATGGAAAGATGAATAAAGATGCTATCCCGAAGCTCGTAATAACAGGCTTTTGTTAAAATAGAGGTATGCATGAGATGCATGTTCCTAGGATTCAGGAGGGGATTCATGGAAGCAGTAACACTTGAACTGAATCTCGAAGGATAGAAGGAGGGGTGGGGAGAACATTCCATCAGAGGCAACAACTTCTGCCAAAATGCACCATCAGTGTTTTAGAGAAAGGAACTTCTTTTGAGAATATTGATAGGGTTCTTGTGTGGTATCTGCTGATGTCTTTATATGAAATGAATTATAATAATTTATATTAAGTCAACATCTTTGATAACTGTGAAGACCTCTAATAAATGTTGCTTGAATGAAATAAGTGAATGAATGAAAAATGAAGAAATGAATGACTAGGAGATGAGATACTCTAAAACTTTAGTATTTTTAATTTCAGTGTTACAACAAAAAAGCTGAATGCAGATAATTTCTTGTATCATCATGCTCAAAATCAATGATAATTTTTTCCACTGGAGTGTAAATTCTATGTGCACAGACACAATTTGTTTTTTCTGGTCCTATGCAAACTATGTACTTTAGCATATAGTAGACACTCAAGAAGAGTCTGGGGAATACTTTCCTGTAAAAATGCATGCAGGCTGATATTTTCATGTAATACAGGTACTGGGTAAGATTAAGAGCGTCCTACCAAACTGGTATTAGCATGCTGGCAGTCAAGGATCTCATTCAACTCCTATGGGCTTTTTAGTTTTGTAGAGCATACTTTACCAATCATGTCAACAAATCCTACATAGAGTCCTGTACTATCTCCCTCATCCCAGGCACTTTTTTTACTTTTGTTCATGATGCCACCTCTGAACTAATAAAATATCTCCTCCTTTTCTTCAAACTCCTGTTAGTACTTCCTTCATTTTTCTAAGAGCCAAAATGAGACCGACTTACCCCATTTCTTAGATGAATTCCAACCAATGATCTCTTCTTTGTATTGAATTCTTACATCTGTTATGTTCACCCAAAACTGCATACATATTTTCACAACAGTTTATGCTGTATAACATCCTAGAATTGTTCTTCGTTTCATGTGTGTAGGTCTTGGCTGCTTAATTAATAGTAGATTGTCCAAATTTGAGCACCCACGAGGCCTCATTAAAAAAAAAAAAAAAAGGAAACTTTCCACAAAGAAGAATATCTTGGGGAAAAAATACTTGACATAATAGATTTAAATCCTTTAATGGGCACCTACATATCTTTCACCAAGCAACAAAGAATCTTTGGATGACTGCCATTTATATGACCACTCAAATTCATGGTTAATGGGAGCAATAAAAAATGCAATCCAGGAAATGGATTGAAATTGGACTCTGTAATTGTTAGTTTGGTGTAAGGATCATGAAGCCAAGTTTAGTAGAAGCAATTATTTTTCTGCTTAACATTTCATGTTTGGTAGATATATATTTATTTCTGAGTGACATAATTGTTAGAGCATCAATCTGAATTCTAGCAACTTAGAAGGCCTTTGCTGTGTCTTTGGCTCCTCCTTATGTCGGCTCTGATTTCAACTTTATCCACTGAATTTTAAGTCTATTAGGAGAACTAGAGATATCAGGCAGGGAGGCTTCTACATTTTTTTTTTTTCCCATACAGAAAAATACATAGTATTTCCTAACATATTTTAGACACTTGGGTTGTTACCCTGTCCCCAGTGGAAGCTGGTGTCTCTTTCTTTCCCTTCGGGAGAGAGAGAAAGCATAGAAGGAATAGCCATTGTGTTTTAAGGACAAGGAGTCCTTTTGTTATGTTATGCTGATGGAATTTGCTTGATGTCCTGATAGTCCTCATTCATCCATTTTCTTTTCCTTAAGAATTTAATCTCATAGCTTCGATTGCTTGAACTATGTTCATTTTAAGGGATATGCATATACATACTCTAAATATCTAAATTTTAATTTATACTGAAGTGGTATGAAGTGTATGTATTACTCAGACTACTTAAAATGTTTTCCTTAGAGACTTTGCTACTCACCTCTTTGGGGCTTCTATTTTCTTATGCTAATATATAGTAATCAGCATTGCTTCATTTACTTTATTTGTAGAAACAGAAGGATGGGTTTGTAATTGGATACATAACTTCCATCTTTAATATCTTTGAAGGGTTTTAACTAACTTACAATTACTTCATCTTTATTATCGCTTGTAGTGCAGAAAGTAGAAAACACAGCTGGGTTTTTCAGCTCCCAGAAGCACTTGTAACTCAGTAACATGTTGGCTAGAATATTGTACAAACAGCTTAGCTCTTATTCACCCTTGCACCCTGTGTTTTCTCCATGAGCCAATGACATCACTCAGTCTCTGACTTCAGCTTCCTCATCTACAAAAATATGAGGGGTATCCATCAACTGTGCTTTCAGAGTAAACTTTCAGAGACTTTTATGGACCCTAGAGTAGTTGGACCATGATGGCTCCTTTACTAGATTAGGTTATGTTTTAAATAATGAGACACTAACCAGCTACTGGATATTTTTGTATTTATGTATACCTTACCTACTTATGAAAGGAATTTGAGGTTGAGTAAGAAATGCACTTGTAAAATTAGACTTAGAATTCAAGATCAAAAGCTTTAGAAGGAAAAGGAATCGAAGTATGCTAAGGGTCTCGGCTAATATTCTTACTGCTTATCGGTAGGACTTAGAGTGAAAAAAATATGTGCAAGACTATTAGTATCTGTACTATTCATTAATGATCATCTTTTTGTCAGTACTTTATTCTAAAAGGGATCCTTGGAAGGGAAGAGATAGCAGGGTAGACAATGTTTTCTAAACAGCTCTGCACAACACACCAGATTGAAAAAAAATGCACAGAGCTGTTTTTCAGTCCTCAGGGGTGAATAGTGTTCAGTATTTCTGAGTTATAATCAAAAGCGAATATAGATAAATATGAAGTGTGAGGAGTATGGTAGTCATTGTGAAAATAGGTATGTGAGGTCACTTCCTAGGGAGACTTGGATAATGTTGAAATTTGCCAATATGTGAACTTAGTGGGAAAAAACTTTCTTAATATCAAGAGATTATCTTTCTAAAATCTCAGAAAATAGACTTAATGGCCCAGCTATGTGAAAAAACAAAACAAACAAACAAAAAACTGCTGTTAATCTTGACAACAGATAAGTAGAGAGATACAGGCCACTAAAGGAACTTTGCCTGAAAAATTAGCATAACTGCAAATTTTCTTTTCTAAAAGAAATAAGAAACCCAGGATCAATTCTTTTCCCCCCACCAAAAGATGTTTTTCTGTGTTACCTTCACAAAGCAGTTTGAGTTAATAAAATAGATGGTTATTAACTAATGTTACTTTGAGCATTAATTATTCTGTGTTTCTTGGCAACCAAGGCAAAAAAAAACCAAAAAACCAACAACAACCACTCATATTGATTATCAGTGAAGCACAAAATTTCTTTGTACTTAATTTGAAGAGGAATTTATTGAGGAAACCCTTATGAGGTAATATTAATTAATGGTGTTGTAACAAGTTAAGATTAGTAGGCCTTCCTCACTAATATAATTTAGAAATAAAAATTGCCGATTAGACACCAGATTTTAAAAAAAACAAGCCCTTGTTGTATCCTGTTGCCATGCATTCTCTGTGGTTAAAAAGGTAAGCAGATTTTCAATTAAAATTTTAACATAATGTAAGGGTTGAAAATTTTCTCAACAAACATTTCTGCTCATGCTTCCAGCATCTGCACAGAGCCTGGTGCCTAGAAAGCGCTCCCTAAATGTTTAGAAAGACTCATCAGAATTACTCTCATGACTTTCCCCAGTGAAACTCATTCTTAATTCATCCTTTATTCAAAGTATATTTATTGGTTACCTATGAGAGCCACGTTCTACTCCCAGTGCTGGGGATCAAGTACTGAGTGACACACCCAAATCCCTCCCCTGGATGAGTTTACATTCTCATGGGGAAGTCTCCCTCCTTGTGATCACATTATTTTCTCCTTCTGGTGACAGCTATTCCAGAGACACGTTTGTGCCACCAACATGAAGATGAAGGTGTGGAAATGAGATAGAGTCTCTACCTTCAGGAAATTTACCATTTATTACAGGGACTCAGAAAAACAGTCACAGTGTGCCAAGCCCTGTGGAAGATGTATGGCTGGGGTGCTCTGGGGTCTCGGGTTAAGAATGGGCCTAGGAAAGTGAGCTTATGACAGAGACAAGGGAGAAGAGAGACGGGGAAGAGACTATACGGATCATTCCGTCATTTGCTCCGTATTCAAGCATGCAAATCTGTTTCTCTAAAACCCCCTAATCCACTGGACCATAACTCGGCTCCCTTTTATACCAGAACTTCTCAAAAGATGATACACAATTGCTGTTTCCAATTCTTCTCTTTCTATTCTCTCTTGAATTCATACCTGCCAGACTTTCATCCTTAGCACGACACCAAAACAGCTCCCAGTGAGGTCACCAGTGACTGCTCTCTTGCTAAATCTGATTATTCCCATTCCTCATCATATTTGACCTGTCACTAACATTTGACACAGTCAGTCACTCCCTTCTTCTGGAACTACTTCCTTCCCTCAGACTTGACATCACACGGTCTCTCGGACTTTCTTCTTCCTTATTGGCTCCTTCTCAATTTCTTTGATTGGTTCCTATTCCTCTCTTCTGCTTCTATCAGAAGTGTTCTAGTCAGCTGTGTTCTAGGATTCATTCCATAGATCTCTTGTCTCCTCAGTTGACACTCCCTAGATAATCTCACTCAGTCACATGACTTTAAACACCAGCTGTACCACAATAAGTCCCAAATTTATATCTTCAGCGTGGGCCTCTCTTCTGAACACTGGACTGGTACATCCAACTGCTTGTTTGAGATCTGCATTTAAATGTCTTTTTAGGCACCTCACACTTTATATATCCATAATGGAACTCTTGATTTTCGCACCGTTCTTCCAACTTGGATACCAACCCAGACCCTCTGACTCTAGAACCCAAGCTCCTTACCATTACTTTAACCCAGGTCTGTTCCTGGGTGCTCACACTGCACACTGTACTTACCTGTATCACTGAGTTTTTGTGGCCTACTTAGTTGTCTTCTCTGCTAGACTTCAAATTGAGTAAAGGCAGAAGTCAAGTTTTATTCATGAATGGGTTGCCTAGTGCATAATCCTTGTGTTTGATATAGTAAATACTTCTGAGTGAGTAAGTGAATAAATGAGCAAATATTGTAGTCAACAAGTGAGTGCCAGAGATGACTAGAAAGAAAATAGGTTAATCTTGGCTGGAGTTGTGGCAATGGACTTGGTGAAGGGGCCGACATTTTAGGTGAATCTTAAGTATTGATGAGATTTAGATTAGCGGACAAAAGAGAGGGAGGCCTCTCCATCATGGGAAACATTGAGCATAAGCCAAGGTGATAGTCACCATGATATGTGTGGGAAGGTTATATGCTCTGGGACATTACATTAAAGGGACAGAGAAAACAAGAGTGGTGCAGATGTGGGAGGCAGCTGTGGAGGGCATATCTCACCAAATTCTAGGGGGCTCCAGGGACCAAAAAATATTTTAGTGGAACCATTTATTGAAATGTGACTTAGCATATTTTTTCTGCTAAACTGTTCCTTAGGGTACTTAGTTCTTCTTTATGTTGCCCTAAAACTAATGAGACATTAATGATTTTGTAGAATGCTAAAACAATAACACAAAAACAAATGGCACAGAAATCTGCTTTAGAAGGTATCCAGCAACTCATTATTGCAAGACTTTAAAAGATCTTTTAATGGTTGTACTTTTTATTCATGTGCTAATTCATGCTCTGACATTATTTTTTTTTTATTTCTTTTCAGCGTAACAGAATTCATAGTTTTACACCACACCCAGTGCTCCATGCAATGTGTGCCCTCCACAATACCCACCACCAGGCTCCCCCAACCTCCCACCCCC